>CALNHX010008715.1:0-57453 GCA_940337035.1 Agriotes lineatus
AAAAATAGATCGCCCGAATATCGATAAAATCAGTGACGATCAAAGTGAGTTCATACCAGATCGATCTTTTGTTGATAACTTATTTATAATGAAACAACTAATCAAAAAACAAATATCAAGAGGGATTCACAACCTTCAAAAAAGCTTACGATTCTACGCTGAGAAACAAACTGATTAGTAACCTAGCCAATATCAAAATAGAACAAACTTACATCAAAGTGAAATGTATCAGCTTCCCACCGCTGCCTTCCAACATACCAGTTGCCTAAAATTGTACGAAACATGAAATTCTATGTGATAAAAACAGTTAAAATACTATTTACTTGCTGACATGGAAAAAAATAATGACTTTGGTAGCTAGACAACAAGTAAGTACAATAGCTACTTGTTGCCTAGCTACCTACGCATTTATTGCATTTTCTATATCGTTTACTCTTATGGCAAATATTATTTGAACATTTTCCAACTTATGGATTTGCCATGTTGCTTACAATTTTAGGCAACCTGTATATCTGGAAGCTTAAAGATTGGAGAAACAGATGTGAAGACATGGTTGATATAGGAGAAAATTATCTATTTAGAATTAGTTTTACGGACCACCTGGGAGTTATCACATAAAATGCCTTTGATTTACAGCTTATGTTTCGAAGATGCTACAAGAAATGAAGTATGAACATAAATGTGAATAGAGAAATATGTAGTTGTCAATATAGTAGCCAGATATCAAATATTTATAGATGATGAATTCAGAATGATTATAAATGCTTTTCATCAAGTTCCCTTTGAAATATTTGGTTGTATGAATAATGTGTTGGGTGGCACTGTAAGGCTATGCCAGTCTGTGTCAAAACTGACGGAAAACCTAACCTGCTAACCTCGAATTTGATATAGACTTACAGAGCCACCCACATATTATTCATACAACAAATATTTCAAAGGGAACTTGATGGGAAAGCATTTTAATCACCCAGTACTTTGAAACTGTAATTTAAAAACTGGATATAATACTTTAGAAAAAAAAAACATATAATAGAAGAGGGTAGAAATACAATTGATAGGTTAAACTCGATATGGGGCGACAAGCACATTTTCGAAAGAGAATTCCGTACTATACCACTTTGAAAGGTTAACTGATCAGGCTAACTATGGTCATCATTAAGGATATGAAAAATTAGTGTAGCTACTAAGTAAAACCAGCATGGGCGCTAGTTTCAATCAGTGACAACGATAAACTCAATCTAACTAACAGTCTACACAACACAACTTACCGTTAAATGCTTCTTCGGCAATCCTAATTTCAACAAAAGCTCTCACTCGACGATAACAACGAGCATTGAAAAAATAATATGCCATAAATAACGTCAAGTACGTCTAAAATAAAAGCTAAAACATACTCCCACCGTCATCCGGGAAGATCTTACAAAACGCCGAATGCTGTTACTAAAAAAATATTATAGAAAAGTTGGGAAGGCAAAAAGTTTGGACCTACGATGGAAAAATTTTTGCTAAAACAGACACTGGCATAAAAAAATTCACAACTTTTGAACAATTTTCAAAAGTTTTCAAATAAGCGGTTTTTGCTATCTGTAATATGAGCGCAGCGAATATGCTCTCGCGATAAATTTCTGAGTGCGCAGCGCTGCAAATAATCAAGCAGGTTATTTTTGTATTGGAATAAAACATCTTTGTTTACATTTTTGAAGTTTATTCTCTTATTTAGTTATTTTTAATTCTAATTGAAGGATACTTATTTAATATTATATACATTTTTTGTGTTGTTGTTTCTAGTTGTTAAGGTATTGTACAAAAATTATTGTTACCTATTTTTATGATACAAGTGGCCCATATTAATGCGAGATCTATTTTAGCATCTTTAACTGAGTTAAAAACCTTTCTTAATCTTAATCCTTATGATGTTTTAGCTGTAACCGAAACATGGTTAACTGCTGAGGTGGCTGATGAACATATTGATATTCATGGTTATACATTAATTCGAAAAGATCGAGTTGGTAGAGGTGGGGGTGTCGCCTTATATGTCTCTAATCAACATCGTCATTCTGTCATTAGTGTGGAAGAGGACCCGAATATCGAACAATTATGGATAAGTATCGGCATTGGCAGAATCAAGTTTGTTGTGGGGGTGATCTACAGATCACCAAAATATTCGTTTCAAAATTTTTTCTCTGCATTTGAAGAAACACTTTCTTTAGTTTTACCGAAATTTGATGAATTTATTTGTTTGGGTGACTTTAATATCAATATCTTAGATATAAATAATAATAATGTTAAACAATATTTAAACGTACTTGATTCGCATGGTCTTAAGCAGATAATCTCATCACCTACGCGTATTACACCTTTTACAGAAACGCTGATAGATCATATAATCGTGCTTGATTCTGCTACTACTGAAAATATTGTTGAAAATGTTAATATCATCCCTATGCATCATATATCCGATCACTGCCTTATTCATTGTACTGTTAATGTCGAATCTAAAGTCAGAGCAGTGAGTAAATCAGTAACATTTAGAAATTATAAAAATATGGATGTAGAGCAATTTTTAACTGACCTTTCTAGTATTCCTTGGGAGATCATATATGATATTCCGCAGATTGATGATAAGGTCAGTTTCATGACTAACAACTTGATTAATCTTGTTGATCTACATGCACCCTTGCTGACGAAAAGATTAACTAAAGTTCCTGCTCCATGGTTAACGAACAACATTAAAATAATGATATCTTTACGTGACAAAGCTTATAAAAGGGCAAAAACCACTAAACTAGCTTCTCATTGGAACTACTACAAGTCACTACGTAATTTCACCAATTCTGCAATTAAAAGAGAAAAAAAAGCGTACTTACAATTTAAATTACGTGATTCTGACCTTAAATCAACCTGGCGTGAACTCAATAAATTCAATATTGGTAAAAGTAAATCATCTGTACTGCCTCCCAATCTACAAAATCTAAACGAAATTAATGATTATTTTGTGAGCTCTGTACAGTCAGTTAAAAATAATAATTTTGAAGATCTTAAAAATTACTATAATTCGAATATTCGTCGGAATGTTACTGGTTTATTAACATTTAAGACAGTAACTGAATCTAGTGTATCTAAGATTATTAATCAAATTAAGACCAAATCTATTGGATCTGATGGAATCTGTATAACTTTACTTAATATTTGTTGTCCAGTGATTTTACCCCATATTACTCATATTATTAATTTTTGTTTGATCAATGGTGTCGTTCCACAAGCTTGGAAGGAAGCGCTAGTAACTCCCATACCTAAAAAAACAGCTCCTAAACATTTATCAGACTTGCGTCCAATAAGCATTCTCCCTATTTTATCTAAAGTTCTTGAACGAGTAGTTAATATGCAGCTTTTAGATCATCTAAAATTAAACAACGTGCTTCCTTCACTTCAGTCCGGTTTTAGAGCTAACCACAGTTGCGCTACGGCTTTACTTAATGTCACAGATGACATATTTAGATCTCTAGATGACTATAATATGATTGCGTTAATTCTACTTGATTACTCGAAAGCATTCGATATGATTAATCATGAACTTTTAATAGCTATTCTTTATAATATTGGTTTAGATAATAATGCTCAATTGTTTTTTCAGAATTATCTTAGTCAACGAACGCAAAGAGTAAGAATTAATCGTGATACTTCTAACAGCCGTAATGTAATTAGTGGGGTTCCGCAAGGCTCGATCTTAGGTCCTACACTTTTTGCTATTTATACATCTAATTTTTGTCATTCAATCAGGAATTGTAAGTTCCATTTCTATGCTGACGATACCCAACTTTATTATTCGTTTGAACATAATGATGTACATACAGCTTCAAATTTTATCAATGAAGATCTCTCAAATTTAATATCCTTATCACAAGATCATTGTTTAAAAATTAACGCCAGTAAATCCAACGTGTTGGTATTTGGCAACCGCAAATTAAGACAAGAAGTTGCTTCAGAACTTAATATTCAGATTGACGGAGCTCAGTTGGGATGTGTCGAGTCGGCTAGAAATTTGGGGGTTTACATAGATACAAACTTGCGTTTTAAAGTGCATGTTACTAAACTTGTTCAAAAGGCCTATGGCAGTCTTAAAGTTCTTTACGCTAATAGAGATTTTTTAAGTAAGGATTTAAAAATTACATTATGTGATTTACTGGTGCTTTCACACTTCAATTTCTGTGACTCTGTCTATGGTAACTGCCTGGATAAAACGGATATCAACAGAATACAAAGAGTTCAAAATGCATGTCTTCGTTTTATTCACGGAATCAAAAGAAAACAGTCTGTATCTTGCAAGCTTCTGGAGACGAAATGGTTAAACATGTACAACAGGCGTAGCTTGCATTCTGCATGTCTTTATTACAAAATAATCACTAAAAAAATACCACACTACCTTTATGAGCGTTTGCAATTCCGTACAGATGTCCATAATCTAAATCTTAGATACAAGGGTTTACTTACTCCTCCTGTTCATAAATCTGCTTTATTCGAGAGGTCTTTTTCATACAATGTGGCGAAGGAATGGAACAGTGGACTCTGTAATATTGGGGCGACATCCCTCAACTCTTTGAAAATTAAACTCAAACGAATGTTACAGCTGAAACAATCATAGGATTGAATGATATCACTACCGTGTTAAATAGATTTCGTTTTCTTTTCTTTTTTTTATTTATTTACTATCTACATTAGCACTAGTGTCCGTTAATTAACATTTTACTTTTCATTTGAAACCAAAACTCACATGTAGGCAGGCAAGGAAGAACAAAAAGCTTTACTAAGCATTTTTTGATTGTCTGCCTTTTAGCCGTTACCTTCACTGCTGCAATTATATATTTTTTTAAATTATCATATCAGTATGTATGTATGTTTTCTTTATCTGATGTATAATAAGGTGTACTTTAACGGCTAATAAACTTTATTATTATTATTATTATTAAGATGTGCGTCACGTAAGTGTAAGTGAAAGAACAGTCAGGAGAGGACTGAACGAGGTTGGATGACTTCCGAAATGCCTACAAAAGGGCCACAACTTGATGTAAGGCATCGTACAGAAAGACTGGAGTTTGCACGTGAACACCGATTTTGGACTTTGGAACAGTGGGGTAAAGTTCTATTCACCGACGAAAGCCACTTCTGTATAAATGTGAGTGATGGTAGAGAGAAAGTGTGGAGATGCCGAGCGGAGCGATATTTACAATGTACCATTGTCCCCACGGTCTCATATAGAGGAGGCTCACTTATGGTTTGGGGTGGGATATGTTTGGGAGCATATACGGAATTAGTGGTTATTGCAGGAGGTTCCCTGACAGGTGCACGGTATATAACAGACATTCTGCACGATCATGTTGTGCCATTTGCCCCATTTATAGGGGACGCTTTTGTCTTAATGCAGGATAACGCTCGCTCCCATGCTGCCCGCTGTGTTTTGGATTATCTACTCGAAGTTGATATTCATGCCCTGAATTGCGCAGCACGTTCTCCTGATATGAATCCCATCGAACACATATGGGACATATTGGGGAGACGGGTCCGGGTCAGAAATCCATCGGTACAAACCCTAGATGAGCTAAAGACGGCACTAGTGACAGAATGGAGCACTCTGCCTCAACAAACCATCGGTGGCATCATCCATAGTATGAATTAACGTATAGAAGCAGTAATCAAAGCTCGTGGGGGTAACACGCGTTATTAATTACACCCATATGTTTAATACCATAACAAAAAGAATACTTTTTATAAGGAGAAGGAAGTTTTTTATTGTACTCAGTCAACTGTTTCAATTAGGTAGGTTCATCTGTTACATCGTTAATTGTTATTCTCTGAAGGTGTGTATTGCTAACATTAAAGTTTAAAACATAATTCAGTTAAATAATGCTACAGAACGTCCCAAAATATGACTTTTTTTTGTGTTCCTCTAATTTTGCCGGTGTGGGTATAAATGTTTGAAATTCAATAATAACAATTTTAACTATTTTAAGCATATTGAAATATTTTTAGAATCAGTTATTTAAAAAAACAGAATCGAACTGTCGAACACAGTTTCTCTGTTTGTCAATACAAACTAGATGTTTAGAGGGGTGGTTTATTGTAGTGGCGTCGCTAGCATGTCATTTGTTTTTCGGACCATTCAACCACAAAGAGAGATCCGAAAAACAAATGGCATGCTAGCGACACTAATTATTTACTGAAATCTGGAACTCTTGTTCTGTTACTCTAATTAAAAGCATTGCGAAAGGTGAACGGTATTACGTGTGTTGCGTGTTTAAATACTTTGAAGACGCAAGACACTAGTTGCGTATTTTAAAATGTTAAAGCATAAAATGGCCTCAACGTCAAAGGTTCTTCGTGAAAAAGACTAAATCTTTTTAATAGGAAATTATGCACGCCAAATTATTGGTAGTAAGTTGCTCTCAAACAAACAAGTTTTACAAGTACCTACCTACTTTTTTTAATATGCGTATAAATTGAATTTACGTGAAAGTGCAAAATTAATTATTCAAATAGTAGTGTTTTGGTAAAATGTACGGATTCCGGCTAAGGAAAAACATCATTCTGTACAAAAGCTGGAATCATTATACTCTGAATGGAGAAGTCTGTTAAAACAAGAAAATAAAAGAACGGACTCAAAAAAGGAATGAACAACAATTTGTTGAAAAATTTGACATGTTCGATATCGCACATGCGAACGCTCTAGAATTAATAGATGTAGAAGAAGATAAACAGTTTTTGCTTCTTCAAAGTCAAAAAGGGCGACCACGTAGTATGCTTGGTGTTAATATCAGGTTACATCAACAAGAGAAGAGAACTGAATAACGACTGGAAAGAGAAGATACAAGAAGAAAACGAACTTACGAAGAGATGGAAAATTTAAGTTAGTATATATAATTGTTTACTTCACGTCACAAATGATATTGAGGAAAGAAGTATTAAAGTGATCGAAGAATGTAATAGCTTAATTGCCAAAAAAGAGGGCCAAAAGCAGCACTTGCTACAAGTTGTTAGTGATTATCGGCGTCAATATCCGGATTCAAGGAAAGCTTCTTTACTAACAAAAAAGTAACTATTCTGATATATATTTTATTATTTTACATATATTCGCTATATTTTTATTTTTAATATGTACATTAAGAAAACTGTAATTAGGTTTCATACCGGTTGTTTTCTTTTTTTAATCAATAAAATATATAAATAAATATTTTTTTTATTCTTAAGTTTGTAAATATAATTCTTTAAATTTATGTCACTTCAGTAATTATTTAATATTGTTCGTTTTATTTAATTTGTAAATAAATATATTTGCTTAATTCTATTATATTTTAATTATCAATATAAAAAAGCAATTTTTCAAGAGTTTTTACTTTTTTCTAATACATAACGCATATTTTTTGAAATTCCAACAAGTTTACGAAGAAATTGCCTCTAACGAAATTTGTAGCAAATTGAATTTCCTTTTATTTATATTATTATCAAAATTTCGATACGACTTACTGTTCGCGAGATATTAATTGTTAATAAGTGAATTAAGTTAAAATCTGCAATTTGGAAACTTTCTGGGCTCGGTGGCACGTGTTAATATTATTCGATTGGGCGCAAATTTTTTAAAGGTTTGTTTTTTCGGAATTAGAACGACTTTAGGGGGTGCGAAAAAAAATCGAGAAAGTTTTTTCTACTAAGTATATCGTAGAACCAAAGAGCATATAATATATAGTGCACCCCGGGACAAAATTTGGGAAGTCTTACAAGAACGAGGAGTTGATAAAACTCTGGTGAGAGCTATCAAAAGTATATATCTAGTTACAAGAAATATAATGAGAACAAATAACCTAAGTTCCGCTGAATTTGTTACAACTATGGGAGTCAGGCAGGGAGGAGTACTAAGTCATCTCCTGTTCATTGTACTAATGGACAATACATGCAAAGCTTGTAATCAAAAATTTAAACCCGCAAGATTAGGAGTCCATAAATTACAGCAAGTTTACGTGTCCGAAATGATGTATGACTTAGTAATATTTGCGAACACTAAAACAGATTTACAAAAGAATGTGCTAATGTTGAATGAAGAACTAAGGAAGAATCAAATAAGTATTAATGTTGAAAAATCGAAAACCATGGTAATAAGAAAAGACGAGCAACAACTGGTAGTAATATTAGATAACACGAAATTGAAGCAAGCTGATAACTTTAAATATTTGGATTTAATATTAAATGCCAGGGGAAGTATAGAAACGGTTCATACGGAAGAGAGAAGTAAGCAGCGCCACAAAAGCCAAAATATTTAAAAGTGTATACATCCCTGTATTAACTTACGAAAGTGAGATGTGGGCCCTGAGTGACAGCGACAAGAGCAGAATAAGAATACAAGCAAGTGAAATGCGCTATCTTAGGGCAGCAGCTGGTGTATCAAGAAAAGACTGCATTAAAAATAATGTAATTCGTGAGTGGTTTAATGTTAAAACAGTGCTTTCTGTAATTGAAACACGACAACTAATGTGGTTCGGCTACATGGTGCGTATGAGTGAGAACAGAAAGATTAAAGTTATATGGAAGACTGAAATTGATAAAAAAAGAAAAAGAGACAGGCGAAATAGAACATGGAATAGTGAAATAGCTAAGACTCGACAAGGAAATGAAACTGATTGGAGACAAGCCGAGAGGATGGCTGCTGACCGTCTTGTGTGGAGACATCTCTGCCGGGACACTTCTACACCGCCTTAAAGGTAGAAGCACGGCCTCCTATAGATTAATGTGACACTGACGTCTTTTTGCTTAGTTTCGTATTATTCCAGGAAGCCATGGTAATTTTGAGAGCAGTGTATTATATTTCCAATAGAGGGCGCTAGCATTAACGCTCGTAAAGGAACGTTAGTAACTACTTACAGAACAGCAGTTTGTCAGAAATCAAATACATGCTTACGTCATTAGATTAATAAAATTTTTGAAACCTGGAGTTTTAACTACGTTAAAACAACAACCCGGGTATAATTTCAAACACAAAGTACGTATACGTATACGAGTATTAGTTCTAGCCACTGCTAGCACGTTAATGCTACCAAGCATTAAGGTAGCTAAGTAAATACATTCATACATAATCAGTTCCTCTTCTACCCACGGCCTCCTGGATTAATGCGACACTGACGTCTCTACGCGGCCCGCCACATTTGTATAATTTTTGTGATTCTGAGCCCAACGTACTTTGGCACCATCTGTTGGGTTTTTGATAAATTATATGTGGCGTAGGCACGACCACTCCTGGATTAATCCAGGAGGCCGTGGTTTTAAAATGAAAAAGACAACTGTAATACGTAAATACGCATTCAGGCGCACAAGCGCAACGTACTGTAGCGCCTCTACAAACTATAAAAAACGCCTTGAACTAAAAAGCAACAGGCCGCATAGAGACGTCAGTCCCGCATTAATCTAGGAGGCCGTGGGTAGAAGAGAAACCGATTATGTATGTATGTTTATTACTTATAGCTACCTTAATGCTTGGTAATAGCATTAACGTGCTAGCAGTGGCTTCTTACTGATACTCATATACGTCACAGAACATCTACCATATACGTATGCGTACTTTGGGTTTGAAATTATACCTGGATTGTAGTTTTAACGCAGTTAAAACTCCAGGTTTCAAAAATTAGACTAATTAAATAATTGCAAATTGGCTATATGTAGCGTGTA
Organism: Agriotes lineatus; assembly: GCA_940337035.1. NCBI lineage: Eukaryota > Metazoa > Arthropoda > Insecta > Coleoptera > Elateridae > Agriotes > Agriotes lineatus. The sequence continues at coordinate 9,709 of CALNHX010008715.1, forward strand.
CTTGATTTCTGACAAGCTGCTTTTATATCAGTAGTTGCTAACATTCCTCTACGAGCGTTAATGCTAGCGCCCTCTATTACACTGCTCTCGAAATTACCACGGCTTCTTGGATTAATACGAAACTAAGATAAGAGATGGGACAGGTGGAACCAGTTTCCAAGGCTAAATTGATCAGTTTCTGTTTTCCAAACAAAATTTCAAGATGTCATTACCGACTGACATTTACTTTACACGACAAATTTGTAAACGTCAAATAACGAAAATGATTATTCATTATTAATAAAAATTGCGTCTGATTTTGATTAACCAAACATTTGATTTTTAAGCATTTGTCAAAATTTTTCAAAAATTACAAATTCTATAGAAACCATACAAAATAGAGCGTTAGTTCAAGAGATACATTTTCTCTAAAATTTTAAGCTGAATTAAAAAATGTAGTAATATACCGGGTGTTCTATTAAAAATAGGAGTTAATAAAAAAATTGGAAAAAACAAAATAAACCCATTTTAGATGTGTTCAACTGGAAAATCACCTATCTCACATCAATACACATTAAAAATGTAATCAAAATCGTTAGAGCCGTTTTTGAAGAAATCCAAAAAAAACTGAAAAATCAAAAAAGTAAAGACCATACCTTCGGTTATGAGAATTTCTTCAAAAGCTTGCTGTCGCGTCTAGATAGTACACAAAACTTATATATGAAGTTTCAACGACATACCTCTTTTCGTTTTTGAGATATTCTGTTCACAGACACACACACAGACAGACAGACAGACCAATGAACAAAAACACATTTCTTGGGGTGAATTCAATACTTCCTTTATCGTAGAATGAAGTAAAAATTGTGAAGGGATCCAATATTTGCCAATGTTAGAGCTATTACTTTACTAATATTTGTGTTGGTTGATTCATTCCTTTAGTTAAAATATAAGCAATGGTAAATTTTTGGCCTCTTGTGTTGACTAGGTGAATTTGTGCAGTTCGTTATGTGAGTAGAATAATAGCATGTCATTTACAGCGTGTTAATTAAATATTTGCTTAACGCCCAATAAGACTATCCCTCAAGATAATAACCTTAGCAGTTATTCGCATTTCGTAATAAAGTTTCTGTTGGTTATTAGTTATTATAGAAATCAACTGTTATTTGTCTGTTATTCATTTTAATATGAATTTTAGTATTTGACTAGCTGAAAACCGCGGCATATGCCGCATTTAAGATGTACAACGAATTTAATAACTTTTGTTGCACTAAAGAAAGTTTTAAAAGCACGCTAGAGATTGGCAGTAAGGAAAAGTTTTAAAAAAATAATTTTCAAATGGAAAGTCTCTGGAAAGGAAACGCTCGCCTCTGGAAGGCGTCCTAATTAATACGACGTTGTTGGAACGCAGTAACAAAAATGGCGGAAAGAATTAATGCTCTTATGAGATTATATGTGAGAATTATTTGCGCCACCGAAATAATTTTCAGCTGCTTGCAATCTGTGTTTCTTTTCAGGTTTAAGCCGTTGAGGCGTTGAGCGTCATAAAAATATAAATGTGGTAACTCAAGTCTCCAGTTACGCCGTTACTGTTATTGTTAAATAACTCGATTAATTATTATTTCTTTGTCATTTTAAACTGCCATTATTATTATTATCTCCATAATAGTTTCCATAAGTAACTGTTTATAATGTTTATATGCTAGCGAGTTAATTTTCTTCTTAAATCGCTAGTGAATTAATAGTAGATTGTTCTACAAGTTAAAAAAAGTGAGAATTTTCCAGCGAATATAAAAGTTTTACGTGAGCATGGAAGAATGACGCTGTAGCCCGCGCGCATTTAAAGTTTTGCGTGTTAGATAGATATACTTTATTTGTGACATTACAAAAAAAAATTCTTTTACACACGTCTACTATATGGCAAATGCTACACCAAATACATACAATATATACAGTTCACATTTAATTATATATATTTATTCCTAATTCAGTACGTAAAACATGCTTAGAGGCACGTTTTTGATAACGGTGATAAAACTTAGATTAAATTTAGATTTTAGTTTATTGGCATACATGTTTAACGTCAGCGTACAAACAATTTCCAGAATATTTTATACCACATTGAATATTATGTATCATCGGATGAAAATTTTTATTATTTGGCCTGAATGAGATCAGGTGATTAAATCAATGCCAGAATGCTTCAAGGTAGCATTTGGCAACAAGATTTCAGTAATAATCGATTGTTTTGAGATGAGAGTGGAAAAATCAAGTAGCCTTGAAGTACAATGTACTACATGGTCTACGTACAAACAACATAATACGGTAAAGGTACTAATAGGCATCACTCCTCCTGGATCAATATCATTTATATCACATGGATATGGTGGCAGAATAAGCGATAAAGGTCTAACAGAGGATTGTGGGATTTTAAACAATCTCTTGCCAGGAGATTTTGTATTGACAGATCGTGGCTTTTTAATAAAAGACTCCCTAGGACTACATATGGCCACAGTGATTACGCCTGCTTTTCTAAAAGGGATACGGCAGCTCGATCCAAGGGATATAGAATCAACCAGGAATATAGCAAGCGTGAGGTAGTGCAAGTATATTATTACAATAATTATCTTAACTACCTATATCTTTTTTTCAGAATACACGTCAAACGCAATGTTGGAGTCCTTCGTCAAAAAAATACAGTTCTTCACGAAACAATGCCCATGTTCCTGGCGAAAAAGAAAACTGACGATGTTGCTGTGGTAGATCAGATATTAACAGTTTCTTGTGCCCTCGTAAATTTATGCCCTCCTATAATTGTATAATTATGAAATAAATCTTATTAACAAAGTTAATCTAATTATTTTTACTTTAATAATAATATTAATAATATCTACCAAAGTATTAATAGTTATTTAGACCACAAGTGTTACAAGTGCAACTTTTTTTCACAAGTGTGGAGGGTTATTAAACGAGGCGCAGCCAAGTTTAATATTCCACACGCGTGAAAAATAAGCACGCTAACACGAGTTGTCTATAAGATTTTTTAAAATTTCATTAAACATTCAAATCCAAGCCTATTTTGTATAGAATTGTATTTGCCTTCATTTTAGTCAAGTGCGTTGGTCAGTTCTGGTAACTAAGGAAACGTCGATTGGTAACTAAGGAAACGTCCAAATTGAATCGTTCATTCCTAAATTAAAAGCAAAGTGTCACTTTTTTTCACTGAGTGAAAAAAAGTGGCACTTAACACACCGAAATTAATTAAAAAAAGCCTACCTTTTTAAATAAAATTTAAAAAAATTAGTTAATTATCAGTTCTGAGTGTCTTTTCCAAAGTGTGCGAAAAAGTTGTGGCAAATCGAATGGTATCGTTCCTGAATAAATATAGTCAAATTTATACCCATTCGGAGTCACGTGATAATCTAGTAATTTTACGTATGTCGATTCTTAAAAATGCAATTTTAGGGAAATAAATGATATTCCGTTTTGTAGGTTATCCTGACATATGCCAATTTCTAAAACAAGATTGCTACGGGTTTATTCTCTTATATGAAATTAAACTGAATTTACAGGTTAAAGAAAACATAACATGTCGTAAAAAAACCTGCTGCGTATAGCAAATTTTAAGTTAATTTCTGTGCATGCATATTCTGTTATAGAACATTGCCATTTGAAGCCTATTTCCTTGCACAATCTAACGGGTGTTCATAAACAGTCGTCATCCCAGTTGCTTTGAAAAACAAAATGTTATGTCTTTGATTAATTCGTGCAACACATGAAACGTCATTGAGTACTGTCATAGCGCATTTTTTTTTCAATTTTAATAGACATACGTTTCTGAAGTCAAAACCTACTGGGATGACGACTGTTTATGAACACCCGTTATTTAGGGAAGAAACTGAATGTGAAAAATCTCCTCCAGATTCTTCAACCAAGCATTTTTTAGATTTTTTATGGTTACAAATTCTTTAGCTACATACATTTTATATATAGTGTCTTGACTGCTTCGTCGACTTCCGTTTTAGCATTCTTCACTTTCTGGCTCATATTTTCGGTAAATTGTGCTTTTCGAGATATTTAACGCAAGAGAAGCACGGCGAACAGCGTTGGAGGGTGAAACTGTTGATTTACTTTTATTAATATTGTACTCTTCATAAAAAACAACGCATAATATTCAAATTAATTGTTGTGACTGCTCGTTATACCGCATATCCGATGGTTTCTTTTAATTTCCAGTTTTCGGCTCGACAATTTTAGGTTTTATTACCCTTATCTCAATAACTTACACGAAAAATATAATCTGACAGATTAGAAACGTCAAATTTTTAAAATTAATTTTATGAATCGACATGCCTTTTTTTCAAATTTCTTCCATTTCATCTATTTTACTAAAGATGAACAGTGACAGACAAAGGTCACGTGACTCCGAATGAGTATAATTTTGACTATTCAACACTATAACATATAAGCCAATCACATTGCAGACATTTGCTTTTTTCAACCAATAACAGCAGTATATCACTGAATATTGGGCACCATGCAAAATATTCGCAAAACAATGTACGTACTCAAAAAATAAATAGTCTTGTTGCAAAGTATCGCTTAGCAACGATGTTCTGTCCTTAGTGATATCGCTAGGTTACGTAACACTAAACCCCAACAAACTGTGTGGCTTGTTATAAAAATTTTAAAATGCTGTGTTTTGGAAGTATTCCCTTAATTTAATTGAGAATGAATAATTATATTAATTGTTGGATTATTTTTCAATAAAGTTAATCGTTATGTATTAATATTGTTAAATAGTCGTCCCAAATACCACTCAAAGTGGATATATTTTTTTAAATATTTTGCCATTTCCATAGAAATTATTTCAAATTTCACTCAACAAAATCACATTTAAACGTCACTCGCCTTCGGCTCGTGACATTTTTGATATGATTTTGTATCGTGAAATTTAAACGCAATAATTTACATGGAAAAGACTAAATATTTGTTAAAAATATATTCACTGCTTGTGGTATTACCCTTGACTATACAATCTGTTCTCCGATACACAACACGGCTTCAGACAGCTCAGATCTACAGAAACTGCTAGTTTTAGCGTGCTCCGCTATGTCTATCAGCAACTGGATAACGGTAAATTTGTTGCATCAAAATTTTTCGACATATCGCGTGCATTCGACACTGTGAATGTGGAATGCATTAGAAAAAAGTTATGGTCGACAACTTGAAATTAAGCTTTGCTGGGCCTCACCAATACCCCAAAAAAGAAATTTCAAATTTCCCTTCACTTTCAAGCAAAAATGACATAGTGACTGGACTACGTATAAGGATATTTCGAAACTATGTAAGCTACATTAACAATCAATAAAATTACACATGCTGTCTACACAACATAAAAGAATAATTAATGTCTAAATTAAGTAAGAAAAATAATAACAATCAATAAAATTACACATGCTGTCTACACAACATAAAAGAATAATTAATGTCTAAATTAAGTAAGAAAAATAATTTTAATGCATAAAGTATGAAGGATATTTAGAAGCTATTTAATGTACATAAACAATCAAAATATTTACACAAAATAATTCTATTTATATTTACAGAGTTCACATAACCACTTTCCTTTAGGAATTTTTTTTTAATTGTAGGCATGCTGAATGGTACAATTTTATTCTACATTTTCTGTCAGAACATTTTACCATTTGTTCGCCGTCGTCTGGTTTCCTACAGTGACACCATAGCTGCAATCCATAATCAAAATAGGTACATAACATTGTAACATATAATTCACAAAAATACAAACCTCTTCATCATCGGTGCCTATTACAATGTCACTGGAAATTGAACCAACACCTATAGCTCGCATGTCCATGGGGATGTCATCTGAACTTGGACCAGCACTCGTAGATGGCATATCCATCCGGAGATGCCCCAATCTGTGGGTACTGTCGGTTTAGACATAGACCTATTGTTTGCTACCAAAATGTATGTGGGTTTTCTCCGTCTTATTAGTGTAAGCTTGTAGGGCTTTCTTTTCATGTTCACAACCATAAACTGTAGCCGTCGTCTTAAATCGAGTTGCTAAGGGATAACATACTGAACGTATCAAGGACAGGGATGGTTTTTCCAGTTTTGTTCTGTGAACGCCTTTAAATTTTGAAGCCGTAATTCGACCAGCTCTGTATTGGTACCACACAGCAGAATTTGCTTGCTTATTAGTATCATTTTCGAGTTTGCGGCATTCTTCGATGGACATGCTCATATCTAACTCGGAACCTAAAATACAACATTTTTAGCTGCTGTCGTCGTTGATCACATCGGTCATAAGTTGCCATAACAGCACGATTTACCTGCTCCTTATTTGGGTTTAAGGGATTCGCAGGAGCGCACCGTGATTCGATTATCTTCTAGGAATTTCTTAACATCTTCATTACTAACTGTAGGTTAAACTTGAGTCAGAAATATAAAAGAACAATGCTCAATGCACACTATACTTGCGAGTACGAGTTACTTCTTTCGCCCACTTGCATTCATGGATGGCTTTTTCTGCATGAAGTTTTTTGATTTGCTGCTGTCGTCGTTGCCGCTATGATTTACCAGCTTGTTTTATTTTACTGGGCGAAGAGGCCAAGCATAAAAATTTGCAGAAATATAGGTTATGTAGCGTTAACGTTGGCGTCGCTTTTACACTATGCTAGAAACGTACGGCTTGGATTTCGTTGCTTGGTTGCTTGGCAGCGTTCAGTAAGCAGATACGAAAATTAACCAAAGTGGACTTGCCTTCGAAGCTGAGTCAATAGTTTTAAAAAACACAAGAAATAGGCATAATAAATAATTGTTTTCTCTGATAATATCGCCATTAAAAGTTAAGGGAAGTTTGTTTACAAAAACCCGAAAATAGAAATCGTGGAATGCAACTGTGGTACTTTTAGTTGTGTAAACACGGCTTTTAGTCTTCTGCATTATTATAAGTTATATGCTCTTTGGTAGAACCACCCTAATGTACATATCTCCAAATATAGACTTCGTCGCCTTTGAAGATAAATGGACAAACCTCAGCCGAAGCAGCAATCAAACCAAGAAATTAGAATAGGTGGGGACATAAATGCAAAATTCAGAAAATGAGGATCGTCGTTCGACGACCGCCGAGGAGAGGTGATCGCGAAATAGATTGAGCAGAAAGATTGGCGAATAGCCAACCAGGGAACAAACCCCACATTTGTAAGAGGTACACAGACTTCCAACATCGACGTAACCCTTTATGCCTAAGTAGGTGACTGGAAATGTCATTAATTGAGAGGTAATGGAAGATGAATCGCTAAGTGACCACCGATTCATAACCTACAATATCACACGCAGCCATCAAATAACAGATGCTGATCACAACAGAGAGGAAAGAAGAGACTGAAAAAAAAGGCAGACCAAATGGGTCAATTTGTGGACAATTAAACCTCCTAATGGAACGAGAAGTAGAAATCGAATATATCCCAGAAATGTGGAGTCGCATATTATGCCAAGCATGCTATTTAACATTTACAAAAAAAACCTTACCCACGCAAGCCAGCGTACTGGTAGAACGATTCCCTAAGAGAACTAAAAGACAAATGCATAAACAAGAGAAAAACTAAAAAAAGACTGAAGAATGAATATACAGAACAACGAGAACTATTTAGACGGGAAATAAGAAAAGCGAAAAATGCAGCAAGGAAGGAACTGTGCGAAAACTTAGAAAATAATATATGGAGCGATGCATATAAAATAGTATGTAAGAAAATGCAGTCGCTCCCAAAAACTAACCTTTCAAGCGAAGAAAAAGAGAAGATCGCTCTGCAGTTATTCCCAAAGCACAACAAATTCACGTGAAACAAACCGACAACACTTATTAGTAGTACACCACTAGTCTACACGGAAGAAATGCTGAAAGCTTCAAGAAAACTTAACAAGAACAGAGTATCAGGACCTGATGGTATATATACCGACCTGGTGGTAACAATGATGAACACTTTCCCAGATTACTCTTTAACAGTGTATAACAATCTACTAATAAGAGGAGAATTCCCGTGCGACTGGAAATGGGCCAAACTAGTATTAATTCAAAAACAAAAAAAAGGTCCGTAGATCCTCAGGCACACAGACCCATATGCCTCCTAAATTCGTTTGGTAAAATTTTCGCAAGGATGATCTGTAACAGACTGGCACATTAATAAACGAAAAAGAATGTCTATCCGGATTAACATCGACCGAGCTATTCAGAGCAGCTGTATCCCGGCTTTTTTACTAAATCGGTAAAATCAACGCAGGTATGCTCACTCTGAAAGTGGAAGGAAATAAGCCCACCTTTCTACTTCTAACTTAGTAAAGCTTGAGCGGCGAGCAGCTGTGTCCAACTTACCTTTATTTGCATTTGCTACAGTCGTCTGAATTTTTGTACATTAGAAAAACATCAATTCAATAATGAAAAACACAAAAATAATTAACAAAGTACTTTATTGAGGTAGTAAAATATTTATGTGCCAATGAACATCAAAAGAATTACTCATTACAAGTAAAAATATGCGAAAAAGGTTAGTGACGTTAAATGCGCAATGTTTACACTAAACACAGGTGACAAAAATGACAACAAACGATATAACTATTTAAAAAACGGTGACAACTTTAAATATTCACAAAGGAACTACATTTACAACAATCACAATTAACAACAAATAGTGACACAACGACAATGACTACTTAATCTCCCAACGCAAAACTACATACAGACGTTAAAACTGGTAAAGGCTAAAAATTAACTTCAAGGCGGTAATTTCTGTTCAACATCTCAACATTTACCTAAACAATGGCACTAGGTGCCAAGTCGGCACTTCGATATCGCTTCATTGTAAATTTATCTGCTTTACAAACACTATTAATTAGCAAATACCTGGTAGGTAGAGGGAATTCAGACGTTCTGATTACGTTGTTCATCCTAAGCTGCTGGTCGCATCGCAGCTATTGCCTCAAAAAGAACGACAGGAAGCTACATAATAGGGGCGATACTCAAGCAGGTGTGACGGCATTATATCTCCAAGACAAGGGTACGAATGAAGCACGTGCGAAAGACAGGTTCGGTACGACAGTTCGGGACTTCATTGCAATGATGGTGTAGAACAACAAACAGATGCTAACGTAAGAAGCACGAACCTCTACGCCGCGCCGCAAGGAAATGAGGTTACAGATAATACATACATATATATTTATACTATTATTATTGCTATTTAAAATCTTGCCAGCAGTTGATAATTTATTGGACAATGAGTCTTCAACATAACTTTCAGCCACTGTTGAAGACCGTTATCCTCCATGACTCTTCAAAGTTAAGATATAACCTGCGAATTATAATTTACGAAACTTGTTAAATCAAAAAAATTAATTTATTCAAGTTACGGAGTTACAAAATGCAGTTTACAATGTGTCTACTAGATGCTAACTGACATAAGAACTGGCTAAGTACAGTGTGCACATGCTTATATAACATTTCTTATCACTAAATATTCTAAGAAGCTTGAAGCTGGGGCTGGGAACTACTTCGTAAGCATTTACCCAACATATCACGTAACATAATCCCTCCCTTCATTAGAACAGAAATTACGGTAAAATTACATTTTTATCATAATTTCTAGAGAATAATTTCGACTGGTTTTGGGCTTAATTGATTTACGTTATTCCTATTACAAAATGCTGGCAGTTTATTATATTTATATAAAGTGAACAAAATTGCGACTATAACTAAAATTAACATGAAAAATACACTATTACGAATATATAAATGTCCGTCAAAATTTGGTTTATACACTTTTTTATGCAAGTCTTTTAGCTTACCTACTTTTTAAAGTGAATATGTCGTCTAGATCGATGTTCTCCAGATGTATCGATGGGAGTTTATTATTTATTTGTTGTTCTTCGGTAGGCGTTGAGTTGATCATCGGCAACTGAATTATCTCGTTTACGGAATTAGAGTAATAATTTGTCCTCAGTACCTTGTTTTCTATTTTTAGTTCACATTTTGGCGGTATTTGTATAATGTAATTTCCATTTAGCGGCATCTTCTGCTTACTATTTTCACAAGTGATTGTGGATATTAATTCTCTATCGGCAATCAGTAACCATGAATCTTGGGCGATTTTCTGTGTTTTAAAATGCTCTAATGTAAATATTTCGGTTTTACATACATTATTTTTTATAAATGAAATGAGTTGAGCTTCGCAAAGTGGTTCTTCTGAATTGATTTTTTCTTGGATTTTACATAGGTGTTCGCCGTTGCGTAGTTTTTTGCAGGATTCGTCCGTGGAAATATAATTATTTTCGTTGTAAAGCAAATACATTTTCTGTGGTATAATTATTTGGAAATGTTGATCGGCTTTCACAGGTAATGGGTAAAGATGATAGTAATCGTAGATATCCGGATTTATTAGAGGTATTTCCAAAATAAATACGATTCTGGATTTTATTTGATATGCTTTGACTGCAATAATGTCTTCGTATAAAGGTAAATTTTCTCGGTTGATTTTAAATGGCAATTGTTGTCCTTGTATTTTATTCTGGATAAATATTAAATTGGCTTCTAAGTCCTCAGGATCAATTATTGATGGGTGCATGATCTCGAGTTTGGTAAAAGTGATTGCTTCTTCCAAATTATTAAGTAGGTACAATATTACGTTCATCATTCCTGATATTTGCAAAAATATAGTATGCATATTGATTATCGAATACATCTCCGCTCGGTGAATTGTGTTTTCTTCGATTTGAGCTTCTAATTGTTTTATTCTTGATAATAATGTGTATTGGTCAACTCTCAGTGTACTAATAGTTTTGTTTACTTTATCGAGTATTTGTTCCGTTATTGATATTTGTTCAGTTAGAATTTTGTCCTGAGATTCCTGTCCTTTTCGTAGTTCTTTAATTGCTTTTTCGATTTTTTCTCCATCAGTCGAATCTAAGTTTCCAGTTAGGAATTTGAAAACTGTTCCTAGGCCGTCGATTAAGCTTCGTTTATTTCTTGTAAGAAATAGTTGATTTAATTTTCGTTTAATTTCAGATGAGGTTATATTTAGCAGGGTTTGGTAATTTTGAAGTTCTTTATCGTATGTATGTCCGTGAGGTAAATTTGTAAATGCATTTTTCATTCGTTGAATGTTTAACTCCAACCATTTGTATTCTTCTATTATTGAAGTATAGTCGATATTTTTTATTAGTGTTCATTCGTCTACTTGATTTCTTGCTTTTCCGAGTTTATGTGGGAATAAACCGGGATTATTTTCAATTTTCGTAATTACTGGCTTGTCGAGGGTAGAGATGACGGTGATACAGGTGGTTCTGTAACAATGGGTTTACTTAGTTCGTCTAAATGCCTAGATTTCTTTTTATTATTTTTGTCTAATAACGTAGCTATTCCTTTATCGTTGATTGAACTTATAGTATATGGTCCATCGTATTGAATTCTAGCTTTATTCCTGGCGTTGGTTTTAATAAGCACTTTGTCATTGATGTTAAATGTAATTTTCTTAGAGTTGTTTTTATTGTTTCTTTTTGTTATTAACTTTTCCTTTTCACGTTGCATTCTTTGTTGTAAAACGCCGTAAAATGTTGTTATCTTTTTCTGATGGTCGTTAAGATAATCTTCGTAATATTTTTCGGTAAGGTGTATATCGAATGAGTCTCTGACGGCTGTATGTCCGTATATTATTTCTAAGGGTGTAAATTTAGTTTGGGAATGGATAGTATTATTGTATCCTATTAATGCATATTTAATTACTTGTTTCGGTAGCTCCTTTGGATGTTGGATTTTTATAATTCTGTAGTTTTCTATTAAAGTAGAATGCACTCTTTCAATCATACCGTTGGATTTATGGTTTAAAGGGGTCGTTACGTGAATTTTAATTTTATGTAGATTTAAAAGATTTTTAATTGATTCGTTTGCAAGTTCTGTTCCTCCGTCCATGGTTATTTTAGTAGGTGCTCCATATTGAGATATGAAGGTGATTAGGTTTTCAGCTATTTCTATGCTATTTTTAGATGTTAAATAGTATGCTTGGCAGAATCTCGAAATTGCATCAATTATTGTTAAAAATGCGTTTTGCTCAATTTGAAACGTATCTATATGTAAATGTTCAAATGGGCGGCTTGGCGTGCTTGTAATGTTTAATGGTTCTTCATGTGGTTGCTTTTCGTATTTAGCTTTTTTACAAATTAAACAGTTCTTAATATAGCGGGTAACTGTGTCTTCCATATTTTCCCAATAGTATTGACGTTTAAGTGCGTTACAGGTAGCTTGAATACCTCGGTGATTTGTTTTCCCTTCGTGATAATTATTTATAATTTCCCTTTGATCTTCTTTGTTGATCACATGTTTAACTCTGTTTACGCATTTGTAAAAGTGCGGTTCTTGATTTTTGAAGTGGGTTGTTATAATTTCACAAGTTATTTGATAAAATTCTTCGTTGGGAAATAGGCAATAATAAACTTTGTTAGGTATACAATATTCTTTAAGGAATTGAAATATATTGGTCCTAATATTTTCTTCTCCTATGTAGGCGGTTATTACTTCGTTTTTCCCTTTATGTTCCCTTTTTGCTTTATGTGATTTGCCATGAATAGTGGTAAAGATTATTTGATTGCGTTTCGTGTCTAAGGCGTCTTCACAAATAGGTAAGGTAGATGTTGATTCCAATTGCGTATGCATCGTATTTATTGATTGATTGTCTTCTGATATTTCTGGTACAGCTTGAATTTCTTGGTTTGAACTCGAGGGTGTTTCGTTAACATGTTCAATGGAGGTCTCGTTTAAAACTTCCTTTAATAAGTCTTCCATGGTGGTATCGAAATTAACGATCATTGATTGTGTGTCAATAGGATTCAATTTTATGGGTGATAAGGCGTCATTATTTTCTTCCACGATTTCAACAGGTATAGGGTTCGTTATGGTGGGTGTTATTTCTTGATCACTGGTGTTGATCACTGATGTAGTTGGAAAATTATTTGAAGTCGGAATTTCCAAATATTTATTTAATTTTGTATTTTCAATTACTTCCTCATGAATGTTTCTATTTAGGGGTATGTTTACTAAAAATTCTGATCTTGCTGGTATCGTAATTTTATTATTCAAATCTTGATTGATTATTTCCATTGAATATAATCGGATGTGGGTCTGTGGTGTTTCCAAAAGGCTTTTTTCGAAATTTATTTTTGCTTTTAGTTTCCTTAGCAGATCTATTCCAATGAGTCCGTCGTATTTATTGTCGAAATTAAATAGATGAAATTTGTGAGTTAATGGCACTTTGAATATTGATGGTAATTGAATAGTTGCAGTTTCTTGATGAGATGAAATTTGGTGTGCTGTCTGAATTTGGAACGGTTCTTCTACAATTAACTCCGGGAAATATTTATATGCTACTTCTGGTTTGATAAGAGTTCTAGATGCTCCGGTGTCGATTAAAAAGTTTGATTTGAGTTGTGGAATGTAAATACATGGTAACGTTGAATTTTGGTTGTTAACTTCTATAATTTCTCCTGGTGATTGATCATTTATTGGCTGCGCTACGTGTCGTCGTTGTTCTGGACAGGTAAAGTAAAATCCTGTTCTTCGTAGTAATTATCTTCTTCTTGATCCTCTTCGTAATAACATTCCTGAATGTTGTCCTCTTCCTCGGGGTCCTCTTGAAAGTGTAACTCTTCCGAAATAAAGTTTCTAGGTTGATTTGACTGCCTAATGTACGATGTAGCTCTAGGTGTAAACGAATTCTGTGCTGAAGGAATAAATCTATTTGGTGGTTGTATTGTTCTTCTGGTGTTACTCGAACTAGGGTCCATTGGTGTTGGTTTTGGCAGATGCCTAACTTCTGTGCTTCTGGGTGCAAATACATTTCGTTGTTGAGGTTGCTGCTGCTGTGCGGTCTTGAATGAATTGGAAAATTATTTCTTTGTATAGGTTGTGGCATTTGATGTGTGTAACTGGGAAATTGATTAAAATTTCTTGGTGCTGGTTGCCATGCCTGGCTCGGATTGCTTAGCCTTAAATTATACGGTGGAAATGGTTTTTTAATTTGTTTTTTATATTGTTCTGATGAGTCTCGATTTTTGTTGTAATTTACATTTTCCTCTTCTATTAAATATTTAATTGCGATGTCAAGAGTAGTCGGTCCTCTGGCTCGTAAGAAACTTCCCATAGGTTCCTTGAGTCCGGTTAAAAATGCTTTTAGTGTTAAACTGTCGTAAAGCGTTCTTTTCGTTGCTCGAACTGCTGCGGCTGGTTCGTTTAATTGCACGTTGGAATACAATAAACTTTTAACTTGCTGGCATTTTTCAAAATACTCCTGCGCTGTTTCGTTTTTCTGCTTTAATAGCATGAGATCCCTTAGCAATGAATCTTCAGATCTCTGGTCCGCAAATGATTGTTGTAATAGCGTTTTTAATGCTATCCAGGTTGGTATTTCACGTCCGCTTGTAATTAACAATGCTCTGCCGGTTAGTTTTGTTCGCAGTGCAGATAATAATAATGTTTGTAGAAAAGCGTCTCCTTGTCCCTCAGGAAAGAAATGCGTTATTATAACTTCGGCGGCTCTCACGTACTCCGATAGTTTGTAAGAAGTGCCATCAAATTCTGGTACTGTCTTGAGATACTCCAAATGAAATGCTTGTGCCATATTTACTGGTACTGCGGGAGGTACTTCTTGAATATTTAAATTTTCGAAAAGCTGGAGAGGATCGTCGTCTCCTTGCATAAAATTTTAATTTGTTCGCGAATAATTTCCTTATTTGCTACCTAACGTTTAACAATTCTGTCTTAAAATTAAACGTCGTTTTATTGCTTCGCAACAAGTGAATGGTGTATTTACTCCCTTTTAGGAAACCAATGCACTTGCTTTAAAGCGGGGCTTGCAATTTTATTATTAGAAATCCTACGCATGCAGTGCTAGCACAGTAAGAGATTAAGTTACTCTATCAGTAACGCTTACTGATCTGGCTTACAGCTAACTGCACCTGAATTTGTTTAAGAGTTGCAATGGCTAATAACGAACACAATTATTAACAACAATTCTCCTGAGAATGTGTTGATAAATCAATTGAATTCGGTTATTAGATGCTTAAAAGTAAAATGATTATTTTAACAACTTTGCTCCGAAATGAGCGGTTATATCTAGCAAAATAAAGCCACTTTTGCACTTGCTAATAAAATTTATCTTACATTAATATCGTTGTAATTGTACTCATGCGATGCTAGTCCGGGGCGTTGTCACCTCGTGCGGGCTCAGCGTACTCGATTTTTGGAGGGCTGGTCCTGCGTTGTAGGGCTCTCTGGGCGATTTTGGGCCTGTTGAGTCCTGGATTGTTGATTGAAGGCTCTGGCTCTCGAATGTGGACGATTCTGGTTCCCCTCTTCGAATTACAGATGTCTTCTTGGTTCGTTGTTTGGATGGCCAATTAAGTGTTGAAACACAAAATTAAAGAGATTTTTGTCTTTAGTTTTTGACCATCCTACCGACTGCGCCAATTATAATTTACGAAACTTGTTAAATCAAAAAAATTAATTTATTCAAGTTACGGAGTTACAAAATGCAGTTTACAATGTGTCTACTAGATGCTAACTGACATAAGAACTGGCTAAGTACAGTGTGCACATGCTTATATAACATTTCTTATCACTAAATATTCCAAGAAGCTTGAAGCTGGGGCTGGGAACTACTTCGTAAACATTTACCCAACATATCACGTAACATAATCTGCGTCAGCTAATAAAGACGCTGATGTTCTTCTAAAGCAGTGCTGTGTAGCTACTTGTACTTAGAAGATTTAAGTATTTAGCAATACTGCTTGGCACATTAGCAAAATTGTGTACTCTGACAACTTGATTACAGCATTTGCCTTTACGATAATTAATGAATATAGTAAAAATCAATCGCCGTGTGTTGGTAACGCAAAAACTCGAGAACGACTTGACCGATTTGGATGATTATTTTTTTTGTTTTTTTCGTCTTACTCCCGAGGTGGTTTAGCAAAAAAGAAAATTCGGAAAAATCCCAAGGGAAAGCCGGAAAATTGGAAAATATCGAAAGTGTGTTTTTCTATACACTGTACGACTTTCTATTTGCAGTCATACTTTTATGGTTCTGTGCTTAATGGTTTGAAGGGTTTTCCCCATCATGTCATAATCCAAAACAACGTTTGCCGGGTCAGCTAGTGATTTATATAAATAGGTCTCAGATTTGCGTATTTGCAACGCACTTACTATAAAGATATCATTTCTATCATCTATATCATCAATGTTAATGAATTTTTCGTAACTCCTGACAGCCACATGCCCCGGATATCACAATTATTAAACAAACTTACAATACAATAATGGCCTTTATAAAAGTAGAATTCGATAATTTTTATATAAACAGATTAATCTTATGCAAAAGATGAAGATCATTGGACGCTTCAAATTGTAACGTTTGCCTGCAGATCAAATTTGTATTTCCGAATATTAAGATAATATTTAAATTTGATCCTTGTCCGACCTCACGTTATCGCAATTTCCGTAATGTCAATGCACGAGGCGATAAGCAGAGCGCAGTGACCGACGTCACGTAAGTACAAAAGTGCGTCGCGCGCTGTTTCTCCCCACTTTTAGAAGCGCTCGAAGTCGCATAAAACGAACGGCGGAGCCGATTCCGAGGCAGAGAGACACAGAGATCCGAACCTACTTCCCCAGCTCTACTTCTATCCCAGTTCCAGATCCCAGTTCCACCTGCCCGTATCCCTGTTCCTGCCGGAGAGATTTCCCCGGAAACACTTGTTTTCCTGAAAACCCGATCCCGACCAGTCACCGTTAATAATATTCCGAACTTCAGCTGATCTGGTGGCTAAATACTGCGCCCTCATCGCTGAAATCATTAATAATTATTCCGAACTTCAG
Source organism: Agriotes lineatus (assembly GCA_940337035.1). Classification (NCBI taxonomy): domain Eukaryota; kingdom Metazoa; phylum Arthropoda; class Insecta; order Coleoptera; family Elateridae; genus Agriotes; species Agriotes lineatus. Next base: position 26,627 of record CALNHX010008715.1, read on the forward strand.
CTGATCTGGTGGCTAAATACTGCGCCCTCATCGCTGAAATCATTAATAATTATTCCGAACTTCAGCTGATCTGGTGGCTAAAATATTGCGTCCTCATCGCTGAAATCATTAATAATTATTCCGAACTTCAGCTGATCTGGTGGCTAAAATATTGCGTCCTCATCGCTGAAATCATTACTAATTAACTCCGAACTTTTGTTATTTCCCCGAGCCCGGTAGAGTGGAACAACTCCACGAGATGCTCTACTCGACCATTCAGACTAATTAACCAGCCCTAAGAGGAAGCTCTAATATTCCTCGTCAATAACTGTCACTAGGCCCGAGTTTTAGTTCAAAAGCATTGTAATTCGATTCCCCCGGCTAACAGCCCAAATTCCAGCTAATAATATAGGCGATTACGTGACTTGCTATTAATTACTTTGAATACAGAATCAGTTACCTACCTCCACGTCTTCCACGGCGTTGTAAACAACCGCATCACCTGGGGAACCATCTTCAGAGAGCGTAAGTACGTGGAAGTTGATTCACACGGACCGAACTCGTAGCTCGCGAAGCCCGACCCGGATCCCCGTGGAAACATACACCGAAGCCTAGGCGATAATCGCGGCTGCCCGTGTAGGTGAGAAAATGCATTATCTGTATTAATTTGGCTTCTGTATTCACAGTAAAAACATAAAACAACACGAGGCGCTTGACAGCCGCTGTCAACAAACACGGACTTTCTCGAGGCGAACTCCGAAGGCGCGAGGCGGCACCCGAACGAGTTTAAAAATTCAAACACACAACCCTGTGAAGTAGGCCTTCCTGTGCTCCGACCGTGTGAGGCTGGTTGCCGACGTGCCAGGGACGCAACGTCCGTTATTCAAGAAGATTGTTTATTTGCCAATAATATTCATTTCATTTATTTGTTGTAAACATAGATCAGTAGAATAAACATTTTAAAAGTCTGTTGTTGATATTTATGCTACGCTGTGATACATATCTGAAAGAACCAAATAATTCTTCGACTGATTTTAAGCTATCCGAGGTGTAAGATTGTAAATAAGCTCTATGAGAGAGCTAGCATTACAAAATAAAAACTTGTTTTTCTCCAAACGGCAGTAAAATGTGTCATTATCCTGCTGGATTGATGATGCTAAACTGTTACTTTATTGCCATGCGGCAGATAAAGTTATTATCTGCCGCTGACGACTTTATCTGTCGCTGACGAGATATTGTAATTTTCTTCGGATTTTGTTATAAACGTTTGAAGAAAAAATGCTGTATGTTATTCGGAGCAAAAGTATTTTTTTTTATTTGAAGTTTAACCAGATCAACATCTTATGATGTTATACATGGCTTTGATCTTATAGTTTGTTTGTTTGATTTAGCCCTGATTGTCACTGGAGGCACTACTTCCCTCGACGCTAAGTGAACTTTCACTCACTATTGTTTTAAAGATTGTTTGTTTTGTTACTATTTCATTGGAGTTTCACGTGAACTTATTGTTAAATCTTGGGGCAGTTTCCTTTTCAAGCGAACGTGCAAGTTTTTGTGGCCAAGATTTTGCAGGATGTTGCTGTCACTGGTACTAAGGGTGTTGAAGAATGTTTTTGTAAGTTTCTTAATAAATTGCTCTATGCTCTCTATTCCTAATTCTGCATGAATTTGTTGGGTGCGAATGTACCATAGAGCGTTAATTGATATTCGCAGTACCTACTTTATTTTGGAAGACCTGCAGTTTTTTTAGGTTAGTTTTTGAAGTGGCGCTCCAAACAGGACAGGCATATGTGATGATAGGTCGGAGTAAAGCCTTGTAAAGTAGAACTGTACAGTCCGTGCGCAGTAGTGTTTTCTGTTTATAAGTGGATAAAGCAATCGCAGTCTGATATAGGCTTGATTAAGTTTTTGATTTATATGATCTCGTGTCGAAGTGTACTCCTAGGTATTTGACGCTTTCGTTTTTGGTGTTCCATATGATCGGTGCGCCGCCGGTTTCTATACTACGAGGATTTGGGATACGTTTAAGAGTAAATATTTTGACAGAGCACTTTATTGGGTTGAGACTCATACACCACTTGTAGAACCATTTTCCTAGGGTATACAGCGATGTTTGAAGATTGTCTATTGCTGTGTTAAGATCCTCATTTTGGGTGAAAACTGCCGTATCGTCGGCAAACAGAGCTATTTCACTTAGTCGGATATTTAGTGTGTCGCTCATGTAAAAATTAAATAGTGTTGGCCCTAGAGTACTGCCCTGTGGCACTCCTGCATGTATACTCTTCTTTTCGGAGATGGCACAATTAATACGAACCGAGAAGCTTCTGTCATCGAGAAACGAGAAGATGATTGCCATTAAATATTGGGGTAATGGCGAGTGGAGTAATTTATATTTTAGCCCTTCTATTCACACCTTCTCAAAGGCCTGTGTGATATCTAGAAAGGCAGCCACAGTATATTGTTTACTTTCGTAGCCACGTTCGATTATTTGAACTATCCTTTGCAGCTGCTGAACTGGCGAGTATCCTTCGCGAAAGCAAAATTGTGTTGTGGTATTATATTGTGTTTAGTTAAAACGGATTTCAAGCGATTGCTGATAACTTTTTCGAGTAGTTTCGAGAGCGCTGAAAGTAAACTGATGGGTCGATAGGAGCTGCAGTCTTTTTTGTTCCGTCCCGATTTATGGAAAATGAGAATATGTGCGTATTTCCATTTAGTGGGGAAGTAGCCTAATCTTAAGCAGGCGTTGAACAGTGAAGTTAGGAATGATATTGCTTTCTTGGTAAACTTCTTGACGACGATGATAGGTATCAAATCAGAACCTGGGGCTTTTTTAGAGGTAGTTTGTGAATGTATTCATTTAATTGAGCTGGTGTTGTGGGCTTATCAAAATCGGTTACAGTTGGTTGGTGTGTTTCTATATACGTAACTGTTCTGTGCGAGTGGAGCCTGTTGTGTTGTGGAATGGTTGGCATAAAGCAGTGGCGTAACAAGACGGTTTGGCGCCTGTATGCAAGAATAAATGATAGCCGCTATAGACAAGAAGTTTCAGGAAAAAGAGGGCGGGGCGGGGGGGAGAATTTTTGGTCATGCAACACTTTAAATTTAAAAGAAAATTAATAAGTTCGTTCCTTAACATGAAAGGTTACTTACTGCAAAATAAAACACATTTAGATGTTTCAATCTTTTATTAAATATAACATAATAATAATAATAATAATTCCATTATTCCCTTTTGGGACATAGGGTATATTCTCTCCAGTTGTCATTTTCCTTTGCTATTTGGCTCAGTTGTGCTATAGTCTTTCCTGTTTCTTGTTTTACAGTTCTCCTCCACGTTCTTTGCGGGCGTGCTCTGTTTCTGAAACCCTAAGGGTTCCAATCAAAACTTTTCTGCAAATTTCAGTTTCATTTTTTCGCAACGTATGCCCTAACCATCCATATTTTCTTCTCCTAATTTCTATACTAACGTCCACCTGATTTGTTCGGTCCTAAAGCTCTTTGTTCGAAATAATGACTGGCCACCAAACACCTATTTACAAACACCTGCAATTTCTGCTTTATGAGTTCTGTAACCGACACGATTCCGACCCATAAAGTAGAACAGGTTTTACCATTACATCAAACACTCGCAAAATATAACATAAAACATAAAAATACATATGAAAATACAAAAACAAAAACCACGTAAAAGGAATACAAATTTAAATAATTCACAAGAAAAATAAAATATATAGATATATAAATATTAGAACGCGTTGGCCAGCCTACGTCTGGCCCTGCCAGCGTAAAGAAACGGTTAACAATAAAAATGCTTGCTTAAGCTGGTAGCCAGCCGACGTCCGGCCCTGCCAGCGTTAACAATACAAATGCTTGCTGCGTCGGCACTTGTGCGCGGTCGGCATGTGCGCGCGCCAGTGCTTACGTTCTGGACGGCCGGCGGCCGACTTCAGCTCTTATAATATAAGATGTAGTTATAGCGCTTTAATTAAACTCTCTTTTGCTAAAGCTAACATATCTATCAGTGAATTAAAACCAAGAGTACTGGCTCTTACTTTCTCGATACTCAGTAATGCAAAACTCTTTAGGAGTATTTGGCTCATCTTACTTAGCAAAAAGTCTTTAATCATTTTTAATTTAGAAAAAGATCTCTCAGTGGAGGCTGTAGTAACGGGATGTAAAAAATAAATTGTACAAGTTGCTTTAATAAGCCGTCATCGAGATCAGTTTCATACGTAGTTTGAAGTAATTTGGCACTCTCTATGACCTCTGTATCTGAGGCAATCGTCAGAAATTTGCGGTTTAAAACTGTGAATTTATAGTATGTTACTATGCACTATGCACTATGAAGTCTAAGAATCACAAACACACACTGGAGCTGCAACTTCTAATCTACTCAAAAGGAGAAAAGACTGCGCACTCAAAAGAGCCCAGTGCCGCTCACGTATCATAGTCTGTTGTCGCTTTGAACCACTATTCTAGGAAAACTTTTATTTTCACTAAAAACTCCGCTACCGCGGCGCCTATATAGATTCGGCGCCCAGGTTCTTCGCACCCCCTGCACATATGATAGTTACGTCACTGACATAAAGGTGTTTTCTAGTTGGCTTGCAAATAAGTTGCATTTTTCTTGGTCTGAAGTGTATGTACCATTAGATGTGTGTAGTGTTGGTATTATTTCAGGTGTCCGTGATCTGTTTTTCGTTGCTTTCCAGAGGTTAGAGCTGTTTGGTTCAATATTTTCTAAATTTTTTCAATGTATGAAAATTCGATACTTATCAAGTTCTCGTCTGATTTGATGTGTAAGAGTGTTTAGTTGGTTTTTTAAGATTTGGTTTCTCGTTCTCTGCCATTGTCTTCTAATTTGGCTTTTCTGCTTGATCATTTGTATTACATACGCAGGGGGGATGTTGGGATTTTTTGCTCGCCTAGTTAAATAGGGCTTCGAAGCAGCTTGCACTGAGTCGCTAATTACTGTGGTAAAATTATCGATATGCATGTCGATTTCTTGTGTATTGATTATTGGGAATGGAATTGTTAGGTTTCTGTCTAGGTTTTCCTGAAAAGTTTCCCAAGTGACATAACCATTTATCATTCTTGGAATAGGTGGTTTGTGAGCTGGTGCAGTGGTAAATGTTGTTAGCACTGGAAAGTGATCAGAATTTAATTCTGGGATAACTGTCTGTTGTACTGGCGTTGAGAAATTTTTTAAAATTATAATATCTAAGATATCCGGTTGGTGACCATTTCTGTACGGATAGTATGTGTAATCATTTGGAGCATAAATCTGTAATTGGTGTTTAGCTGCAAAGTCATTTAGTTTGTTGCCACTTGGATTGCTAGCACGACATCCCCAAAGCGTGCTTTTACAATTCAGGTCCCCAAATACAATCGTTGGCGTATCACGAGTGAATAAACTGCGGATGTCATTTTCGATTAATGATTTGTTGGGTTGTTTGTATGCAGCTACAACTTTAACTTTACCGATATTTGTTGTTCTTATAAATATACATATTGCTTCAAGGTTGTTCACAGGTAAATCAACTGGTGCAGTGTGGTCCAAATGAGTTTTTATTAATATTGCGACTCCACCCTCCCATGCTGTTCCAGTTGTTCTGTCGTTGCGAAAGATTCTGTACCCGCTTGTTCGCCTTCTGATAGGTGCGTTTCAGTGATACACGCTAAATCTACATTATATCTTGCTAAAAAGGATATAAAAACTTGTCGTTGTGATTTTATGCCATTGGAATTCCAGTTAAGGATGGTGAGTTTTTGAATTGGTTGTCGTAAATTGGCCATTAAGGATATTTGGTAGGATGTGTGTGAGTAAAAATGATTTAATTTGAGATATGAAGGGTGGTATTAAATCTTTGATAAATTCTAGGATTTTATCGACATTAATTGGAGCGGGGTGTTGGGATGATTGATTGGTTTGTTTAGTAGGAAGGGCATTTGCTTGCGCTGCTTAACTGTAGGACATTTGGTTTTGGTTTGTTGTGGAGGAGTGTTGTTGGGTGATTATTCTAGGATTTTGCGTTATGGTTCTTTGCCTCTGGAGTTGCTGGTTATGAGGGCATCCTCTGTAGCTTGCGGGAAATTCTCCGCCGCAATTTATGCATTTTGGCGGGTCATTGATATTTTTCTTGCATACATTAGGTGCGTGATCTTTTAGACATTTTACGCAGCGTGGTTTGGCAGTACAGTAGTTTTTGGTATGCCCAAATCGCTGACATTTGTGACATTGTGGGATGTTAGTTGCTTTTTTTCTCATTTCGACCGCGACAATAGAGTGGAAAATAATTTTTAGATAAAAAATTTCTTTGGCTGTTTCATTGGATGTGAGAATTACGGAGCATATGGGGATTGGATGTTTATTTTTATTAATTAGACGGGTCACTTTCAAAACAGGAATTTTTTTGGCCAGAAGTTCATCTTTGACCTCACTTTCGGTTAATGAGATTGGCACATTTTTGATAACCACTGAGAGGGGTTTATCCTTGGGGTTTTGGAAAGTATGGAATTCTACTGAGTTATTCATGTAGTATTTAGTTAGGCTGCGGCAATCGTCATGAGATGTGAGACAAATTTTTAGATATTTACTGCTATAGTTGGTTGTAAACTCTCTATCTTTCGTAATCAGCTTGATATCAGCAACGGTTTCCTTATGGTTGTTAGCATTGTGTACAAATATTGGAGGAGTTTTATCTTGCTTCGTCCATATATGTATTATACATATATTGCTAGTAGGGCCTCGGAACGCCCGAAAATATTACGGCGCCGACATAGTTTCACTTAGAGTATAACGCGTCTCGTGCGCATGCGTGAGAATTCGAACTCCGCCTTTAGAAGCAAATTTTAAACTTGACCACTTCCCCATTGGGCGGACGACGACGCCGCCGCGCTTGCGCACAGCTCACCATTATACATTGAAATGTTGGTTGTCTGTCACACTTCCTTCGTTTGTTTCCCACTCATAGCCGCTAGCAATATAGTAAGTATTACATATATGGCTTCGTCACGTTATTGTTTGATTGGCTTGAGGATGCCTCGTTATTTGTTTCATTTTGCGTTGCTAGGGGATGATAAGGGTTGCTTTTTATTAATTCATCCGAGTTCCACGTATAACGTAACACGCCTCGGTTTATAGCTCAGCGGTAGGGTTACTTCAATGGCGTCGGTTTCGGAAGAGGAGGGTGGGCGTTACCTTTGTCGATGTTGCTGATTGACTGGAGTGAACTTTTAAGAGGTTTATTGGAGTAATAATCTTATGTACATAAATGCTTAAAACTATATATAATAAAAGAAAAAAAAGAAAAAGGAAATACATATACAAAAGTAAACTACTCGTCTAGGCTCGGGCGCCGGTGCCTAGGGTGGGGATGGGGCGGCCTTTCCCGGTTGTCGGAGGCGGGGAACGTGGCCTGGATGCGGTCCGTCCCTTCCGGGGGGCGGTACGGGGTGCGGCTCGGGCTTCCTCTAGGGGAGTCCGGGGAAGAGAGGTCCGTGGCCAGCGGGGCTGCAAGGTTCTCCTGGGGCGTCGGCGACGCGAGTAGCCCTCCCGGGGACGTCGGCTGGAGCGGGGCGTGGTCGGGGCGCGGGGTCGGGCTTCCGCTAGGGGAGTCCGGGGACGGGTGGTCCGTCGCCAGCGGGGGCCGCGACGTGGGCTGCTATCTGGGCAGGTAGCCTGCCACAGGGCTTCGAGCTCGGCTTCCTCGGCGTCCGTCAGTCGCACCTCGAGGTCCCAATTGAGGATCCGTGGACGGGGAGCCTAGGGGATCGGCGGGCGGCGCAGCCGGGCAAAAGGTGCGTCTCGTAGGTGTTGCACCAACGGGCTCCTCTGTGGGGTGCCGAGCTCCGGATCGCTCTCGTCCGTGAAGCAAACGAAATCCGGGGTGAGCGCCCTTGTTGGCGTTCGTGGACTCCCTGACGGCAGGCATCCCTTCCAGTACGGAGGGGGCCGGTGTAGCTCCTGGATCCGGGCGCGGGCGATCTGGGCCAAGGGGGAGGCCGGGGGCGTCTTGGGCGATGGGCCGAATAATTCCTCGAGGCGGCGCTTCCTGGAACACAAGGTTCGATGTCAGGCGGCGGGCGCGAGAGGAAACCTCCAATGGTTCCGGGCTGGCTTACGTATCAGACCTGGGGGTGTCCATGGCGAGCGGGCGACGGGGCGGCGGGCTGAGAGCAGCGGCGGCGGCAACGTCGGCGGCAGTGCTGATCTCCTCGGCGGAGGCGGCGGTTGGCGGAAGTGGCTCGAATTCCCAAATTCCCTGAAGACGGCAGACAGCAGAGTCCAATGAAGTGGATCGGCTCTAAGTCCACGTAGGTGATAGGCTCGGAATCCAGCGAGGGCGATAGGCTCCAAGTCCAAGAAAGCGGCAGCTCGGTGAACGGCAGAGTTCTCCTGGGAGGCTGGAATGGCTGCTGGTGGTCCTGGAGGCTGTAGTGGCTGCTGGTGGACTCTTCTGGATTGAGTGCTGCTGGATTGACCCGCCGAGGCAGAGTTGTCCTGGGAGGCTGGAATGGCTGCTGGTGGTCCTGGAGGCTGTAGTGGCTGCTGGTGGACTCTCCTGGATTGAGTGTTTTCCTACTGCCAGCGTCCGACTATTTAAAGGGGCCAGTCCTTTGTCAAACGCGATCTCGCAGCTCATTGGTCGAAGTAGAAGGGATGTTTTTGCCCGTTTTTGATGTATTTCGGATTATCGCGTTTAATTGAGCGGCGTGATCAATTATCGACTTGATTTGGGTCGCAATCAATAGTCGTTGACATGTTGATTCTAACGACACCCAATTTGCTAGGTTTTGGTAAAGATTAATTGAAATTGGAATTTTTTCATTCCGTGTTCGGCGTAAAACTTACTTAAGTATTACTCTTATTGCGTATGTTAAGAAGTTATTTTTGCTTCGATTTGGTTGCGCGCTAATTTTATATGAATTTTGATACTATTCACGCCTTCCTGGGATGCTTCCTTCCGCTAATTATAATTTAATTTGTAATTTTGCACCCTTGCCCGCTGTACTCGGTCGTGGCCCTGATTTCTTCGTTACAAAATGCTTTTCCGCTGGGCCGCTGTGTACGCTGAATTTCGGCCGCTCCGCCCGCATGCATTCGCTGGCTGATGGACCTGCCTGGGTGCTAGAGACTTGGGGTTGATTTTATCAGGTGGCGGTTAAATTTTCCTATCGGCAGGTATCCTTATGTGGGGGTTTTGATTGGACGCACTCTGATTTAAGAGCGTTTTAGTAATTGAACTTGGATTATTAATTTGGTAGCGCGTTCGGAGTTTGTTCTCAGCGGCGCCGTTTTTTGTCGGCTTCCGGATTTATTGGGATGTTTTATGTGCTTGCAATTTTTTTGTTTTGGGGTCTGGCGAGCCGTTGGCCCTTTATTGTCTTTGTGCAGAGGTTTGCACTTGAGAATTGGTGCTCCTTTGAGCTGGCAAGCCGCGATTTATTGTTTTATTTTTGTAACGGTTTTCTTTTAAATTCTTGTAGGATCGGGGCGATTTGCTGGTGAACAGATGTTTTTGTAATTTGTTCGCTGCCTGCTTGGCGATGAAAAATTACTTTGTTGTCTGTTAACCGGTTCATATTAAACGTTTAGCAACTTCCATAATAGGCGGTGTTGGCTCATCGCTTTTGCGTTTTGTGGTGCTCATTTTGACATACCTAACCCCGGAGGAGTTGGTTAGTCTTTGCTGGTTTTAACGTTTATAATAAATGTTGTTTGTTCACTAGCACTGTGTATTTATGTATGCAGCACCGGCGCTACCGATAATCGGGTTCAAGTTTAAATTTCACTGCGATAAATCGACCTCACTGCCTGACAGCTCGGCTGTACTTATATGCCTCGCAAGCTCGGCAGATAAACCATCCAGCCACGCCACATAAAATATCACTTTTGCTCCTAATAACATAACTAACATATACTATTATTTCGTATCTTGTGAATATCATGGAGCTTTTAGGTTTGTAGCCCTTGCTCTGTCTTTTTAAATTCTATTAAATTTGAATAAATACCAATATTCAATTTATTTTGCAATCAGGATTACTTTTATCATGGAAAACATGCTGGACATGTTTACAGACAATAATTATTAGAAAGTTTAACTACCAACACATATTTCTTACAGTTTACAGCAAGATTAACAGTTTATTTACTCTGTTTTATTCAGAGATATTGTGACATTGTAGGTAATGTCGGTATTATAATGTAAGGTGGAAAACTATCGACGGATGGCGCCCCCCTAAAACGGAAAATAAGGTCACTAGATCAACACACTAAAGTGTAAGGTACCGCCATTAGTGATTTTTATCTATCCTTGTTGCACGATTTTCTCCAACTGAAAATAAAATCACAATCTTATCAAGAGCCAGGGGCGTACGCGTAGCTACTGCCATATCTGCCGTATCGATGATACAGAGCACATCAGCTCTAGGGATGGTAAAACCTGTTCCGCTAACGGATCAGGTGCACTTGATCCGACTCCGACTCTGAACTAGGTGCAAGAAACTAGGTTCAGTTCCGCTCGCGGTCAGCGAAAAATTGCAGGTCTCGCCAGACGCTGGAGCGGTCGGAGTCGGATCTCGGACGGGCCTGCACCTACAGTTGCATGTTATGACTCAAATGTTAATGTAGGGGACGTGATTTTGATTTGAATCCGACGGCTCCGATAGGAAGTTTTTGCTGGGTGGTCTATTTCAATTGTAAAAGATTTCTTTGATTGCATTAGCAGGGCATCCATAACTATTACAATTAAATATGTCTATTACAATTTAAAAATGTGAGATGTTTTCCATTTTTTCTATTTATACCTTACAGTAGCCTACATGGTCTATGATTTTGGCACAACACACGAGGCATTGCCATACCGATCCCGCAATTCTGAATCCGAATCTGAAATTCGTTGCCTAGATTATGCAGTTCCTAGCTTCCTAGTCAGTTACGAACGATTGCGAAGCGCAAACCGCGTCGATCCATTTCCATTCCGATTTCAAATTCGACGTCTTTGCAGTCCGAGAAAGAGGAGCGATCCGATCCACTTCGTAGGAGCGAGAGTCCGGCATTCCGTTCCACAGTTCCGCCGCTCCGCGCTCCTTAGCGCTGGGGCGGTTTGGCTTAGGTGCAAAACGGTTCGATTCATTGAAGGAACGACGGATCACTCCTAGGTGCGAGAGTCCGGCATTCCGTTTATAGGTCCGCCGCTCCGCGCGCTGACGCGGTTCGGCTTAGTTGCACAGCGGATCGATTCATTGAAGGAACGCCGGATCAGGCGACCTACTCTTTAACGAACGCCGAGCCAGGTGCACCTACTCCGGCAAACGAACTAGGTTCAAAAGAGTAGGTCCAGGAATTGACAACCATCCCTAATCAGCTCACAAGCTCTCAAAAAAAATATCTATCAAATAATTTTAATATGGAAACTTTTGCGCAGGGCACATTTAAGAATTTGGGTATATATAGGCGGAAGGTGTTTAATTGCCCCCACCCCCCTCCAATCACGAATAAAATGCGCTCGCTCCCGGAGCAGCCGCGGTCTTCTGAACAGATTCATACAATTAACGAATTAACAGGATTAATATTAATAAAATTTAATCGTATGGCATCAAACTACTGTAATAACTACTTGTATGCTGTTTTTGACAATTCCTGTTACGGTAGCAATAGCAGAAAGAAGCTTTTCAAAATTAAAACTTATCGAAAACTACTGACGATGTACGATGACACAGGAACCCTGTAAACAATTATTATTTACTTTAACCTTGCTTCTTGTTATTTAACATTTACTTGTTCCTTACTTATGTAGGTATATGTAAGCTGTAAACTATGATTTCCACTTCTTTTTACGTGTATGTCCGTTAGTAAAAATATGTAATTAAATTTTACTTTTTTCGTTTTGTTAAAATATAAAAATTAAGTTCGTATTTTTATACGTTTATTTGATAATACCCTGATGGGGGGGGGGAGGGGGTCCACTTGGTAGTTAATGATACAGGGCCCGCTGATCTCTAGCTACGCCTCTGTCAAGAGCTTATCATAATTTGACTTTACAACAATGCCATTATACAAAAAAAATCCCCAAAAACTAGTGTCTTCCCTATTGCACTTGGGAAATTTGTATTTGTTATCTTTATCTCACAATTTTCTCACATTCTCACGCGAGGAATGGAATTGCGTTACCTTACACTGAATGTATTAATCTAGTGACCTTAACGGAAAATAATGAAAGCGGCCAAAAAACGGTTTTCTTGCCGCTTGTGAGTACTAAAAAAGTATTTTACTCTTTTCATATTTTCGAACTTAAATTTTGCTGAGTGTATTTTGAATTCCAGAAGATGCAGGAACTTTTATCAAGTATAAAATTTTCTGATAAACGAATAATAAAAAAGTTTTCCAAATGTGTCCAAATTTATACCGCCCTCCGAATTGGAATATTTTAGATATAGCTATGTGCAAGTAAGTACTTACATAATGTTACGATTTTACGTTCGGGCTATTTAAAAATTATACGACGCTTCTTGTATTAAACATTTATTCACAACTATTAATTATTATTATTTACAAACACACGAATTAACAATACAGAACACAAATTACTTAAACTACAAACTATAGGCACTATTTCTAACAACGATACATTTATTTATTTATATGCGCGGGATCAAACATCAATTATTTATTTGGCTATTTACGACTTAAGAACTAACGATTTATATGGTTATTTATCTGTTATTTATTTCACTAGGGTTCGTTTATATCACGCGCGCTTCGAGTCTAAAGTGAACTGAACTCTATTCCTGCGAACGCATATTTATATTGCCGGCTAATTCCCTCCTGGAAGCCTCGAGATCACTCTGGCAACGGTGACGTGTCGCGTGTATTGACCTCGAGAGACTTATTGAGATATGCCAATTAAATAATCTCAGGATTACAAACGGCTTCTATCGTCACAAAGATATTCATAAGTATACGTGGATACAAAGCACGCGAAATCTTAGATCAATAATTGATTACATTATTGTTAAAAACGAGACCACGATAAAAATAAAGGATATAAGAGTAAAGAGGGGAGCGGAATGTGGAACTAACCACCGACTACTCGCTGCAAAAATTGAGTTTCCAGGATACAGACGAAAGCCTAACAATAACACGGAATCTGAAAAACCTGAAGCGCTACGCAAGGAGAAAACATTCAAAATACATCTTCTTCAGGAATATTCTATAAGAGATCTATACCAACGAAGACTGGATCAGAAACTAAATGAATTTCAGTTCGAAAGCCTAAGAGAAACGTACGAACATATAAAAGGCAGTATAAAAGAAGCAGCAACAGAGGCCCTAGGGGAAAAAGAGACAACAACGGGAAAACACCAAATAAGTCTAACCAAAAACACCACAGAAGCCATTAAGAAGAAAAAAGAGCTATATAAAAAATGGCTAAGTACAAAGCAAGAGGAAGGCCATCAAGAAGATAGAGAGAAAAATAGGAAAGTTAAGAGACTTATAGTAGAGGAGAAAAATGAGAACTGGAAGGGAACCTGCATAAATATTGAAGAATTGAAGATATTGAGGGAGCAAGAAGCTTGGAATCCTTGCGAATGCTTAAGGCATTAAGAAAAAACACAACGGAAAAGGCATATATCCCCTTTATACAAGAGAAACAGTGGGAAGACTACTACAAAGATCTTTTGAGTGAAAGACGACCAGAATTTATGGAAGACCAAGAAGGGGAGTATAGAGATTTGGAACAACAACAAATAGAAGTGAGCTTAGAGGAAGTCAAAAAAGTAATAAAATCTATCAAAAACAATAAGTCAGCCGGATCAGGAGGAATCGTCCCTGAAATGATTAAGTACGGATCAGAAAAACTCTTTCGCATGATCCAAAACATGTTCACAAAAGCTATTAATGGGGAAGAACTACTTAGAGAATGAACACAAGCTTTTATAACATCTATATATAAGAAAGGCGATAGAAGGAACTGCGAAAATTACAGAGGCATTAGCGTTATAGCGACTATGGGGAGAATCTACGGACGACTAATCAGAAACAAGTTAGAAGAAGAGATAAACCGCAAAATTGGAGAAGACCAAGCCGGTTTTACTGCAGGAAGGTCGTGCATAGATCACATCTACACAATACAACAACTTTTAGAAAAGAAAAAGGCAAAAAATAGGGATGTCCATCTAGCCTTCATAGACCTGAAAAAGGCTTACGACTCAATTCCCAGAATGAAACTATGGAAAGCAATGAGCGAGATAGGAATAGAAGAAAAGTTAATCACCGCCGTAAAGAACTTATATAAATACAATCAAGTTTCAATTAAAACAGGAAGAAATTTGAGTCACAGCTTTAAAACATCTAAGGGACTGCTACAGGGATGTCCTACATCACCAACACTATTTAAGAAATTCCTGGAACAAACATTAAAAAATTGGAAGAGGAAATGCGAAGGCATGGGAATACCGATACGAAATGAACATCTTTACACGTTAAGTTTTGCAGATGACCAGGTAGTGATCGCACAAGATGATGAAGACCTGAGCTATATGGTACGCAAGTTGAAGGAAGAATATACTAAGGCAATAATGGAAATTAACTTCAACAAAACAGAATACCTAGCAACAGCAGAAGAAATAAAAAATTTAGAAATTGAAAATAATCTAGAAATAAAAGGGACAGCTAAATTTAAATACTTAGGATTCATCGTTTCAAAAAATGCAACCACAGAAGAAGAAATAAAAAATAGGCTTGGACAAACCCGAATATGCATAAGACAACTTAATGCAACACTCTGGGACAGGCACATTACAGGTAATACAAAAAAAAAAAGAATTTACAAATCTATCGTGGAGAGCATAATGACGTACGGAGCGGAAAACTGGGTAACGAATAAGAAAATCAGAAGTAAAATCAACGCAACGGAAATGGAATTCTGGAGACGATGTTGCGGAATCACAAGGCTAGACAGGGTTACTAACGAGGAGATAAGAAGGAGAATGGACGTCAAGAGAGAAACGCTCAAGTACATAGAAGAGAAAAGACTAACATGGTATGGGCACGTCCGTAGAACAGACGAAAATAGATGGATAAGAAGAGTCACTGAATAGACCCAATGGGAAGAAGAAGGAGAGGAAGGCCGAGAAGATCTTGGAGGGATAAAGTGGATGAGGCGATGGCAAGTAGAGGCCTTGAGGACGGAGAATGGAAAGACAGAGAAAGATGGAGAATCTGGTTAAAGGAGGGAAGACAGCGTCAGCTGTAATATTCTAATCTCTCTCTATATATATATATATATATATATATATATATATATATATATATGTATATAAATATTTTATTGAACTTCACTTGTTATTTAAGATTTTAACTTAAAATGGTGCAAACAAGAAAGCACTTTTGGGAGAAAAGGGTAAAATACTTGAATCTTAAAGGAAAGGAATAACGGTAACAGAGCTAGTTAAAAGATATGGAATAGCACACTCTGTTATATGTAGAATAACGAATAATAACAGTAATCTCATTCTGATGATCAAGACCTAAAATCATTAAACGAGGTGAGGTGATTCAGTCGACTCAAGAAAATGAAATAGAAATTGAATAGTTTAGTTTCCTCGCTTTGCTCAATTTGTGACAAAAATTGTTAAACATTAAACTAAACAGAAAAAAAGCGACAGCTGAAAAATAATTCATTTTTTGCGCATGAATAATAAAAATGAAAATTTATTATTATATACTATTATGTGTTCCTTCATATATTTTTTATTTGTTTGTTTAAGTTTAAAATAGATGCTTACTTACGAAATGTAATTGTTAATTTACCCATTTTATTGTAACCTCAAAATAGTGAAACCTCCAAAACAGTGAGCCTGCCTGCGAAAAATTGTGCACTAAATCGCGACCCTACTAAACATCAATAAAAATACTAACTGAAAGGCTCAGTGCAATAATAGGCCACGTGCAATGAATACAGCTGTGAAAAAACGTATTTTTTCAAACCAAACTGTGCAGGAAAAAAAACATGAAGCCGATGATTTTTTTTTACTTTTTGGGTTTTTTCAGTACACCGCAGGTGAATATACTGGTGAATAATAAAACAATGACATTTAATCAATGAGAGCAAGGCCTCAACTAAAAAGAACATTTTAATTACACTTAACTGTAATAATTATTTGTATTCCAATCATTTGATTTTTTCATGAAAAAAACTTCTAAAAACATATTTTTTACAACTCTTTGTACCAGGAAGATAAGTGAGCATTGAACTTCGCTAATTTATTTCACAACTTTGTTACATACTGCCTTTTTCGCATATTTGTTTGGAAGTTGATGTACAATAATTTAAAAAAATTGTTTCTATATTATAGTAAACGTTTATTGTATTCTTGGCTCTACTGATAGTTAATAACAATTTTTCAAAGCAACCTAGGCTATGCCAGTGTAATTTGAAAATTATTTATTTATTAATAAGTTTTGGTCCACGTTAATAATTACTGACGCTTTGCATAATTATAAGATCGTGTATAATTCAGACGAAGAAATTAAACAATTTCTCAAAAATACGCATTTCAAATTTAAATTTGAATAAAAGCGCGTAAAATTTAAATTCAACGAATTCGGCGCTTAATATTATTATGTGTA
The DNA here is from genome assembly GCA_940337035.1 of Agriotes lineatus. Taxonomy (NCBI): domain Eukaryota; kingdom Metazoa; phylum Arthropoda; class Insecta; order Coleoptera; family Elateridae; genus Agriotes; species Agriotes lineatus. The sequence goes on from CALNHX010008715.1 coordinate 43,245, forward strand.
AATCATATATGTAATACTTACTATATTGCTAGCGGCTATGAGTGGGAAACTCACGAAAAAAGTGAGACAGACAACCAACTCTTCAATGTATAATGGTGAGCTGTGCGCAAGCGCGTCGTCCGCGCAGAAGGAAAGTGAACCAACCAAGTTTAAAATTCGTTTCTAAAGGCGGAGTTCGAATTCTCACGCATGCGCGCGAGACGCGTTATACTCTAAGTGAGACTATGTCGGCGCCGTAATGTTTTCGGGCGTTCCGAGGCCCTACTAGCGATATATGTATAATACATATATGGTGTAAATATATTTTTTGTACTCATGACTTCAAAATTCATATTTCCCGGTCATTCCCGATGCGCCAAAACTTACTTTTCCCGCACTGCGGTGTTTTTTACTTTCCAACAAAAACTAGGGGAATTTGTTTTCTGTAAATTTTTATAATAAACGGGGCTGCGCTCGCTATTGCTCGGTCTATTCTATTGAATTTACCACCATTTTTTGGCCTATTACGTTGGTCCATCTCCAAGAGGGCCCTCGGGGATTCGCCCTTCTCTAAGGGGGCCCTCGGGGCTCCGCCCCTCTCCAAGGGGGCCCACGGGGCTCCGCCCATGTCCAAGGGGGCCCTTGGGCCTCCGCCCCTCTCCAGGGGGCCCTCGGGCTTCGCCCATCTCCAAGGGGGATCTCGGGGCTCCGCCCATCTCCAAGGGGGTCCACGGGGCTTCGCTCATCTCCAAGGGGGCCCTTGGGGCTCCGCCCCTCTTCAAGGGGGCCCTAGGGGCTCCGCCCCTCTTCAAGGGGACCCCAGGGGCTCCGCCCTTCTCCAAGGGGACCCTAGGGGCTCCGCCCATTTCCAAGGGGGCCTTCGGGCCTCCGCCCCTCTCCAGAGGGCCCTCGGGCTTCGCCCATCTCCAAGGGGGCCTTCGGGGCTCTGCCCCCTCTTCAAGGGGGCCCTCGGGGCTCTGCCCCTCCCCAGGGGGGCCCTAGAGGCTTCGTCCCTTTCCAAGGGGGCCTTCGGGACACACGTCTGGATCTTCTCCTTTATTATATAGAGGATTGTCCCTCGTTGGTTTAATTGCTCATGCAAACACCAGAGGCGCTGTAAACGTCGACAAAAGCTAACAGGTGGGTAGATAAAAGTTTAGTGATTTGTGCTGTCAACTCAGTAAATTAGTAAAACACTAGATAATAATTTTTGTATTTTTTAAAATATTTTCAGTTATTCGTTACAAAAAACATTGTACCTAACTCCTTCGGGAAGAATTTTCCCGAACTTGTTAGGTAAATAACTATTTCGCGCCTGTGCATTTACTGCATACTACTACACGGTGTAGTCAAACATCGCTCTGTGTTGTCTACGCTAGGTATATTGTTCTGTGGCCTACGCCTACCACTCATTGTGAACATTGGTAGCCAACAGTATAATAGGAGGTAGTAAGTATTAGGTATCTAATATGTAAAACCTAACCTGTTAACATCGAATTTGACACAAACTGACAGTGTCACCAATGCAAAAGTTAAAAAACTTGGTAATTAGATAAGTGCAAATGAAAACTATTCCACGTCGTTAATAGTACTGAGAGATCAAATAAATTTAGAATTAGATTCACCTGTGATCCGTGTTATATGTTTGGCAGTACTAAAAAGTATTGTTGGTGGTACTGTCAGTCTATGTCAAATTTGAAGTTAGCAGATTAGGTTTTGTGTCGGTCTGTGTCCATATATGTATTATACATATATTGCTAGTAGGGCCTCGGAACGCCCGAAAACATTACGGCGCCGACATTGTATCACTTACAGTATAACGAGTCTACTGCGCATGTGTGAGAATTTTAACTCCGCCTTTAGAAGCTAATTTTAAACTTGGTTAGTTCACTTCCCCACCGCTCGGACGACGCGCTTGAGCACAGCTCATCATTATACACTGAAGAGTTGGTTGTCTGTCTCACTTCCTTCGTGAGTTTCCCACTCATAGCCGCTAGCAATATAGTAAGTATTACATATATGTATGTGTCAACCATATATGTATTACTACTATATTGCTAGTGGCTATGAGTGGGAAGGTCACAACGTAAGTGAGACAGACAACGAACTCTTCGATGTATTTGGTGAGCTGTGCGCAAGCGCGTCGTCCGCGCGGTGCGGAAGTGAACCTCACGGTCAAGTTTAAAATTTGCTTCTAAAGGCGGAGCATATATGTAATACTTACTATATTGCTAGCGACTATGAGTGGGAAACTCACGAAAGCAGTGAGACAGACAACCAACTCTTCAATGTATAATGGTGAGCTGTGCGCAAGCGCGGCGGCGTCGTCCGCCCAATGGGAAAGTGGTCAAGTTTAAAATTCGTTTCTAAAGGGGCAGTTCGAATTCTCACGCATGCGTACAAGACGCGTTATACTCTAAGTGAAACTATGTCGGCGCCGTAATGTTTTCGGGCGTTCCGAGGCCCTACTAGCAATATATGCATAATACAAATATGAGGCGGAGTTCGAATTCTCAGGCATGCGCACGAGACGCGTAGTACTCGTAGTGATACTATGTCGACGCCGTTATGTTTTCGGCCGTTCCCAGACCCTGCTAGCAATGTAGTAGTAATACATATATGGTGTCAACTAACAAATAAAACGTAACTTGCTAACCTCGAATTTGACATACACTGTATACTTCTTCTTGTTAAGGTTCCGTCTTCGTAACGGAGGTTGGACATCACCATGGTAATTTTTATTTTATCCACTGTCGCCCTTAACAATTGGTTGGAACTCATATTGAACCATTCTCTTAGATTCCTGAGCCACGACATTCTTCTTTTCCCAGTATTTTCCCCTTCATTATTAGTCTTAAGCAGGAAATATCCGTGTTCCTCTCATCACACGGACCAGCTATTCTAGTTTCTTCCTCTTGAGGGTTATTGTTACTTTCTCCTTCTTATTCATCCTGTGAAGCACCTCTACGTTTGTGATGTGATCCACCCAAGAAATCTTAAGCGTCTTTTGATAGCGCCATCTTTCAAATGCCTCTAGTCTTTTAATTTCCCCTTTTCTTCATGGGTCAAGCTTCGGCTCCATATAATTGTGTAGAGAAGACGTAGCGGCGTAAGAATCTAGTTCTTGGTTCCAGGTTAATGTCTCTACTGCCAAATATTTTTTGCATTTTAACGAATGCGGCTCTAGTAATTTCTATGCGGGTTTTAATTTCCTTTGTCTGGTCTCCATTTTTATTTATCCATGTTCCCAGGTATTTATATTGCTCTACTTTTTCTATTTGTGTGCTTGCCACGGCTAGGTTCTATTGAGCGTTTCCTTCTTCTTTTCGTAAATTTCATAAACTTGTTTTCTTTAAATTCACTTATTCCATATTGTTCATAGAATATGTTTAGTTTAGACATTCCATCATATTTTTGGGTTCATCTCACAATGGCCACCTAAGATTTTGCGTTTTCATAACGGCCACCAAGTAAGTGTGTTCACAACGGCCACCTCGATCATAACAGCCATCAAAGTCCATGTTCACAACGGCCACTGAGAATCTCTGTTTACCAGGTCTTCTCCTTAACGTTGGGTACTATGAATTATTTCTTAAGATTTGTTAATTTTAGAATTCTAAATACACTGTGGTTTATGTTATATACTTACTCACTTGGTGAATCATAGCTCATTAGACAGCATCTCTACAATGTACTGGTAATTTCCATAAAATGCAAGCTTTTCGAACAATGAATGTCAACCTCATAAAGATAAGAAGTTTATTTTCTTAAATTCCAAAATGAAAATAGATTACCTACCTTTACAGATAAATAGTAGAATTTCTAACAAAGTTTGTTTATAGTTTTTCTATCTTCGTATTTCAAAAGCATATATCTGTAACAGAGGTTGAACTGCTCTTATACGTACATATAGATCCAGACATTTTATTACTTATTAATTAATGTGCTCAATTAATGCAGCGTTAACTGGCACAAAACTTAAAATTACAATGTGTCTAGTAATTAATTTGTAGCTACTATTTGTTAACCAATTTAGTAGACGATAAAACACCGATGCTAGAATACCATTACATATACCTACTCTTTAAGATATAGAACGGTATCTGGAATGCAAACCAACTTTTCTGTGGACCTAGTTCGAACAGTTGCTTTTTGAGCTAAGGACAGTGTTTATTTTAACGTAACGTATTTAGCAAAGTAACACCAGTATTGGTCTGTCTCTTTCCAATCAATTTGAGTTACTGAACTTAAGTCAGAAACTTTTAAAATGCTCAATGTCAATTTATCTTTTTTTGCAGTGTGTATAAGCAACAGATAGAATAATTCCGTTTGTCGAAACTTGAAAGTCTTAGAGGTCATTCGAAAGTTAGCAAAATACTATATAAATAACGTGATCCTTTTTAAAGTGTTCTAATGCTTGATGCGGAAGAGCAGTTGGAAGGGGAGTCATACTTATTTTTTGTTAAACAAGGCTAAGACAACCAGAGAGTGCACAGTTGTTGACGTATTAATCATAATATAAAGCTGTGAATATACTGTGTGTCCCACGTAGTATGGGCCATCAGGTGACTGCCAAGTTAAAAACACAAATGATCAACTACACCTGAGCATATTCTTTGAGCTCATAATGTTTGGTGTTTTTACTTTCCCAGCAACGTCAACTGGCAATTTTTAAGTTTGTTGCATTTTGCTGTTAGCGGTTCTTTATTGGCAATAATGCAAGTTATATTACCGGATATTATTTTATAATGTGTAATACAACATCTGTAGTCAATAATGTAATAATTACTGTGATTCATTAGAAAACTAAAATATGGTATTTTTTCTCTAGTAGTATCTAGTATCACAAATTGTTTAATAAAAAGATGTATATCAATATTTTTCACATAAGTCACAGCGTCAGTTGATTCTTTGTGTTTTTAACATAAAAGTCGCCTGTACTACGTGGAAGACCCAGTATGGAAATTATCTTTTATTTTTTAGTTTACTTAACTGAATTTTTGGATATCAACGATTTGATAGCCAATTTAAATTTGCATATTTTTCAGAGATTGGCTGTTGTGCATTTTCTATCAAACATATACAGGGTGATTCAAAATTGCACAGAACCAATATAAGGCGTTATTCTGCAGCAAAAAATAACTGAACATACATCCGAAAATCATTCATTTCAAAGATATCGTTGATCAAATAATCAAATATAGTAATTCGCATTTAAAACGTTTATGATTTAATTGGCTGCTGTTTTGTTCCAACACATGTTTTTTATTTACATAAAATATGTGGGCGTTGTTCTATAGTAAAAAAAACAAATACCGCTTTCCAAAACAGTTAATATAAGTTTTTCTTCTATTACTTTACAAACAAAAACAAATTTAGTAAATTTATAGTAACTGTTCGAAGTGCCCTCCTTCTTCTGTGTCACCCATAATAATTGTGACAGTTGTGGCCTAAGTAAAACAAACAGATAATGAAAACAAAACACCAGCCTACTAAATCTGAACGTTTTAAAAACGCATTGCTTTCTTTAATTCTTTGATCAAGGATATCTTTGAAATGAATAATTTTAGGACATATGTTTATTAGAGTTTTTTCTCTTTCTCTGGAGCACTGGCTTCGTAGTTTTTTAGAAAAAGAAACAGAAGAAAAAAACGTGTTTATTAGGCCGCAGTCCCACTGAGTCACCACTAACCACCAACAACCATCAACTAAAATTCCAGCATGCGTAATGATATGCGGCTGGTCTCACTGAGCCACCGCTAGCCACCCGCGGCCATCAACCAGTTTGAAATTTCAAACCGGTCCGAATTTTGGTGGATGGTGAACGCCGCTGGTTAGCGATGCGCAAGTGCTTGGTAACCGTTAGGGATTTTTGTTCTGCGGTTATTACCAAACAGCTAGATATTTTGCGGTGTTTCAAACGTCAAGATTAAAGTAAAGGTTTGACCTTTGATACTAATAATAAATTGTAACAATCTTGGTTCATTCTGCAGTAGCTGTAGAACTTTTGTTCATCGTTCATTAATTCTCGCACCTACACTTTTCGCAAAATAAATAGAACATCTTTGTACATAACGTCATTTATTACTAGCGGTTTGAACGTGTAAAAATGTTGGTAAATCTGCACACGGCAAGAACCAAATACCTGCGAAATTTAAATGTATAGTGGTTGGCGATGGTCATCTCTGGCTGCAGTGGGACGTGACCGTTGATGGTTGTGAGTGGTGGTGGCTCAGTGGGACTGCCGCCTTAAAAAGAATCATGATAAAGTACTTTATCTTTTCATATTACAGAAAAATGTTATTAAAGACAGCTATTCAGAATATAAAATTATAGCCCGCTGCAAAATTTCAGAAATATTGGCCTATTTTCATAAAACTGCGTGAGCACTTTTAATTCATTCTAAGAAACACAGTTTGATAAAAGTCATTCGATATTTCTGAAATTTTGCATATTGTCATAATTTAACATTCTTAACAAGTTTTCTTAATGATATTTTTTCGATGAATGAGCATATTATTAAGGCAAAAATAATCATGATTTCATTTTATTAAAAATATCAATTGACAATAAATTTAAAATTACACTTGTAGTCTATGACAGTGTTTCTCAAAGTGGTGGTTCGCGGACCGGTGCCAATCCCTGAGCAAGATGTTGCCGGTCCGCGAAGTCGATTGTTGATTTCGACAATTGTGTTGTCAATCTACGACTCCAAAATATAGGAATGGTATGAAGATTCATTTCCTATTTCATGTGGAGCTGTCATCAATTGAACCACAGATAGAGAAATTAATGAAGAATAAGCAATCCCATTTATCACATTAATGCAGCGTTGTAAGAAGCGGGTTGAACTGTTTATGTTTACATGTAGTTTATTTTAAAGTTTATGAATAATCTACTTATATTTTGTTACTGTTTTATTTGTTAATAAATGTAGCGGTTCATCATACATTAGTAAAAATAGTAGCGGTCTGCCACATTAAATAGTTTGAGAAGCACTGGTCTCTGACATTATTTAAACAAATGGCAAGCGTTGTCAAGGAGACACCCTGACATGACTAACTATTTCGCTCACGTGGAAACCCAAAACGCTCGGCACGCAGCAAATTCTGAAAATGCTCGCTCAGCGGCAAATGTTAACTTTCTGTTTTTAAATGACAAAAAAATCCACTTTGATGTCAGTCGTCGAAAAAGGTAGGTACTTTACCTGAAAAAAGAGATGTATGTACTAAGGTCGTCAAACAAGCGCTGATTACGCCTGAGATGCATACAAAAGTTTATATACAATCAAAATTTAATTTGAAAAGGAAAACCAGATTATATACCTAATATCGTTGCCAATACCTTTGTAACTATAGTTTTTATGAGTATGTGTCGCCCTCGAACGGGCATAAACATCTTAATAATGTTCTTGGTACATAAATAACTATTTCGCCCTGGGGGGAAAACGACTTGCTTTATGCCTGAAAATGAGGTCTATTATTGATCGATCATATATAAAACGTTTTTCAACTACTGCCAGGCATTCTTCATACGAGGCCGGCATCCCAGAGGCAGAGAATTTTACAGGGTCGCTCCTAGGGTACTAAGGCACAGTTGTGCCAAAAAACGGGAAAATAATTACTTTTATTGAGTTAGATAGGTACCCATTATGCCTGGGCTATATACCTAGAACTCAAGTTAGAAAGTAATACCGTGTTTTGCAAACCTGCGAAAAACTAGATTTTAATTCATTTAAACTATTAGACTAGCAACTTATAATGTACAATCTCCAGATTGCGGACAAGTGCTTATTGCACTTATGCAGTTTTCTGTGTGTTGAGTGCAGTGGAATTGCTTGTATGCATGTAGATCCACTGTAAAAATGCTCAATAAAAATTATTATTATTATTATTATTCAGTTTTCTATTAATACTTTGATTTTATTGAAATACTTAATTGGTAATTATATGGCCGTAGTTACAATTATCCAAATAAGTAGTAACACAATGAAGTTATATTTGTTTAAATGCTGATACCACGCAAAAGGAAATAAGTATTTGATTGGCCAGCATTGTGGTAGCCCGCTGCACAAGAACAATTATAAAAATACGAAATCTTCTGGAATACACCAAATCTCCATGCGGAAATCCATTTCCGGCAAAAAAGCAAAAATACAACCTTAAATCAATTGAGTAATATAGCTTTCAAGGGTTTTTTGGGAAAAAAACTAATGTAAGAAAATTGTTTCTGATTAAACCACCCTTAGAAGAAAGTATGTAGCGGACTGCTATGTAGTAACCATGAGTAAGAGAAATGATTCAAGAAATTGTACAAAACTGGTATTGATGAAACTACCGATGTTTGCGGTAGATATATAGTCACTTTAATGGTAAGCATCGTAGGCTTTCGCGGTTACTCAAATTATTCTTGTTAACATAGAATTTTGGCTTAGACTGCGTAGCATTTGTGGATAAACACCCGCACTGCATGGCCATCGCAATGGATACGTGCTTGAGTTCGCAAGGTGCAAGGCACATAAAGCCAGAGAATGCTGGGTGTTTATATCTATAAGTACTACGTGTTCTAAGCCGAAATTGTATGTTAACATAATAAATCCAACAAATCATTTTTAATTAGTTGCAAACAAATAGATCAAACAAATAATGTAACAATTTCAAGATTTATTCAAGAATAGTTAAGTAATTTCTTTATATAAAGTAATTCTAAAGCTTTCCGACATATGACGTAGGTAGCACCTTACAAGGTAAAACTGGCTTAAAAAAAATTTATGCATTTTTATCCAATGTTAATCCAGAATACATGTTTGTCACGTCTATTAAATAGAGTTGCAGAGAAGATTAGGAGTCAGTCTCCCTTATTTAGCGATTTCATAAATAATGTAAAAAGGTATTTGTAAAAGCGCTTTGAAGAGTTCAGCTATATAGAGAACTATCACCAGATATTTCTCTGCCGCCAAAACCTGTAAGTATTAACTAAATGTGGTACATGGCTGGAAGCTGCTTTATTGTGTTCGGAACATTTTGAGGATTTAAAAAAAGTATTGTCAGACTCTTCTTCATGAAGAAAATCCAGTGTTACTTTTTCTCTCCAAAAAATTAAACTTCCAACCGTACTTTCACTCACACATCAAAGAATTATGTAATGACTCGTCAGCTGCAATTATAGAATCAAATCAAGTACTCACTAATTCTCAGTTGCGCCACACTTAGTTTATATTAAAAAATCATTTTAGTGTATTTCCAAAACTATTTTTAGAATTAGAAAAGCAAGACATTTTTTAGTTGATTTAGTAAACCTAATAGTGAACTTTGAAAAAAAATATAAATGGATTAAAGAGAAAAAATCTGGTGTGATACACGCACACATCTTCCTTTTACAGTGATCTTATAATTAGCCAAAAATTTAATTTTAAATTTTTAAGCATTTGTAAAAAATTTTCAAAAATTAAAAATTTTACAGAAACGGTACAAAATAGAGTGTTAGTTCAAGAGACAATTTTTCTCTAGAATTTTAAGCTGAATTCAAAAATGTAATAATATACCTAGTGTTCTATTTAAAATAGGAGTTAATAAAAAAAATACAAAAAAAACAAAAGAAACCCATTTTAGAAGTAAAAATGTAATAAAAATGTTAAGTTTTAAAAAAATCGTTAGAGCCGTTTTTGAAAAAATCGAAAAAAACTGAAAAATTACAAGAGTAAACACCTACTTCCGGTTATGCGATTTTCTTCAAAAGCTTGCTGTCGCATCTACATAGTACACAAAACCTATATATGAAGTTTCAACACCATACCTCTTTCCGTTTTTGAGATATTCTGTTCACAGACCAGGGCATTTTTTAAGGAATTGCTACTAGGTGTCCAACCTGTAAAGTTTTTTTTTTTTTGTGAGCTACTAGCATTAAACGAACTCCAAATAAGTATGTCACCACAAATCGGCGATTATGGTCGGCAGGAAGAGAAGAAATCGTCACTGTTTTTATTAATTAAAGTGCGAGTAAATGTGGAGGACGACTCCACCATCTCTACTATGAAATCGCTGTTGGACGCGTCTTCCCCAACATAGTTAATCAATGCTGGCCGAGAACTAGTAAAAACACTCTTTGGAGAGGACAATGTAAGTAATTTTGCTGATAGCGTTTGTGATAACTGACCTACTATTAGTGAATTACCAAAATTAGACACCATAGACGTTGGCTATAAATATAGTGTCCAACTAAACACTATTGTTGCAAAAACCACAGGTATTGTCCAAAAACCATTTTCTGCAATATTAATCACATCGCCACATTCTATGACCACAGAAGCGGTCATATCGCATTACAATCAAATAAAATCAAAACATAGAACTTCTCTAATGGAAGAATCTATGCACTACAAATTGTTTATTTCACTGAATAGAATTGACACTGCACCAGTGGCGTAACTTCCGATTTCGGGCCCCCTCGCGAAACTTTGCTGCGGGCCCCTTATAGGTCCTTAATAAAATCAAGTGGCAAAAACATTCAATAATAATAATAATATATAATCAATAATAATAAGATTCTGCACTACAAAACAATGTCGTAACTAAGATAGCTAAAAAATAAAAACGAGATTTTAAGCAAAGTGCTTGCGCCTGACCTTAAGTTTGCAAAATCTGTAATAACCTCTTGCAATTCCATTTTATCAGTTATCTCCGATTCGATGGACAATAAAAAAGGGTTTCCAATCTTTCCTGATGAATACTGTTTCTGACATAATTTTTAATTTAGAGAAGCTTCTTTCAGCTGAAATGGCCGAAACAGGTAATGTTAAAAAAATAATAACAGTGATGTCGCAATTTCAGGAAAAATTGATAAATTCGGATTATTAAAAACTTAGCAAATTGTTTCAGGATTCTACACTCTCTTAGTTTATCTAGAAAGTTATTTCGCACAAAGTCTTTCGATTAAAAAAACTAAAAAGGTTTGCCGTTTGAAACATAGATTGAAATCTGTGACTTAACTGAGTTATTGTGATATCTAGCGCTCTATAAAAAATTTGACTTTAAAATACTTATTAGAATCCGATAATCTTTTGATCTTCCAAAAGTTCGTCAAAATTTCGATTTTTCTATATATTTCTATAAAATATTCTAGACGTTTCTAATGCAGGTTGTAGCTTTCATCAAATCCATATCTGGATTCTGGAGCATTTTTAAAGTGATGTCAAACTCCCTAAAATTGTATTTACTAAAACACAAAGAATCACAAATTCAAAATTATCGACGCTGGTTAGGATTCTTCTGTTCTCATCGTATTCTTCCTTTTTTATGTTAATATTGTTTTATTAAGAGCAGTAGTAATATACTTAAAACGTAATTTAATTGCGGTGAGAGTTTGGGTTCTGGAATACCATCGTATAGGGTTAAGTTTCTTTAATTTTACACCGGATTCGCTTGTAATTGGACTTAAAAGATCCCACCAATTTATGCTTATTCTAAAAAATGTGTATATGTTTTTAACAGTAGCAAAAAAAGGTTCAATTTCTCTTACACCTTTAACTGTATCATAATTACCAAGTCGAGGTTGTGCGCAGCATAATGAAAGTGAATGTCTAGTGTCTACTAAAAAAATCAAAATTTCACTATTCACCAAGTTAAAGTGCACAAATGTAAACAATAATCGACACATTATCAATCGTAGCATTTTTTCGCGTCTCTACTACGGGATTGTAGTTCGTAAAGTACCTTACGGATTACGGATGAGGTAATTACGGTACAGTACAATGCCGGCAATTCAAAACTACTTTTGCTTTTTGCGTGAACATTCCATTATGATAAAAATAAAAATAGAAAGAATTTTTTCTGGTTGCGCTTATTGAATGAAAGAAAAAGAAAATTAGGGGACCCTTTGGCCCCCTCAGGCTCAGTCCCCCCCATCCCGCGGCCGCGGGGCTTGCGGGTACCAAGTTACGCCACTGCACTGCACATTACGATCCTCGTCAGGCTGTGGCCGAATTTTTGAAAAGAAAAAGATCGTAGATTTAGGGAACCAGATTTGGAACTTACGCCTAGCGGGATTTCGCCAAAACATTTTTTAGAACAACTGGAGGCATTTAATGATATTTTTGTTTATCTTTTTTAAACTGATATTTCTTAATATTTATGTTTAATATTTTATTTGTTCTTTGTTCAATGATCTGAATGTAAATGTTGTTTATTTTATAAGTTATAAATTAATGTTTTGTGCATTTTAGTGTTTATTTTTTACTTTTACCTTGTCCAATTCAAGATTTACTGGGTGTCCAAATTTAATCATTGGGTGTCCATTTGGACACATAATTATGTCTTAAAAAACGCCCTGTCACAGACACAGATACACAGACAGACCAATGAAAAAAAAAATGTTTTTTGGGATCAGGGGACTCTAAAACGTGAAGATCTGTTGAAAACTCAATTTCGAATTTTTGGGGTGAATCCAAAACTTCCTTTATTGTAAAAGGAAGTAAAAATGGGAATTGCATTTCTAAAAAGGTTCTATATAAAAAACAAGGGCTTCCAAATAAAAATCAAATATTTCGAAGGTTTTGTATAGAGAATTTGTTGAAGGTTTGGAAATATATACAGGGTGCTCCGAAAAGAATGGGACACAGATTAGTCATACATTCCTTAGGTTATAATAAATTCATTAAATCTAATATACCTTAGTACAAAGTCTCTTCAGTAAGAAGTTATAGGGCCTTAAGTTCAATTTTTAATTTCTTCTTTTTTGTTAATTTCCACAAATGTAAAGATATCGATTTTAATTTTAGTATGCATGCTTACTATTATGTACTGCATTAATAAAAAAATTTAATAAATCAGACTTGACTGTAAGAGGCACTTTACCTATCTTTGAAAACTTTTTTAGCTCTAACTTTGTTTTCTGTAACATTTTTAAAAATTTTAGGTTATTATCTGAAAGAGAATTAAAAAGCAGAAAAATAATGTACTCCTAGTTCTTAAGCCTAAAAGCAACCGTTTACCTTAAAATGCCTATCAAAGGTGTTTGGTTGTCATTAAGACATGGAATTATCAAGTAGCCATGATCACAAAAACAATGGCCATCTAGTAAACAACATATATGTATTACTACTATATTGCTAGCAGGTCCTGGGAACGGCCAAAAACATTACGGCGCCGACATAATCTCACTCTGAACACTATGTGTCTCGTGCGCATGCCTGAGAATTCGAACTCCTCCTTTAGAAGTGAATTTTAAACTTGACCGTGAGGTTCACTTTCCCACCTCACGGACGACGCGCTTGCGCACAGCTCACCAAATACATTGAAGAGTTGGTTGTCTGTCTCACTTACGTTGTGACCTCCCCACTCATAGCCGCTAGCAATATAGTAGTAATACATATATGGTAAACAACAATGATAAATCAATTAATGACATTAGTGACATAAAAATTTGTTCTTTGTGTTTAAGAAAATGCTGCGACAAATGCTGTTATGTTCATTATGTCGGAGCATTTTCGTAAGCACAAAAGACAAAAAAATGATGTCACCAACGTCATTAATTGATTTCTTTTTGTTGTTGACAACCAAAAACGTTTCATAGGCATTTTAAGGTAAACAGTTGCTTTTATGCTTAAGAACTAAGATTATATTATTTTTGTGTATTTTAATTCTCTTTCAGATAATAACCTAAAATTGTACAAAATGTTACAGATAACAAAGTTAGAGCTAAAAAGCTCTTACAGTCAAGTATAGTTTATGATTTTTTTTATTAGTGCAGTAGATAATAGTAGCATGTATACCAAAATTCAAATCGATGTCTGTACATTTGTGGAAGTTAACAAAAAAATAAAAAGTTGAACTTCAAGGCTCTATAGCTTCTTACTGAAGGGACTTTGTACTAAGGTATATTAGGTTTAATTGATTTATTATAACCTAAGGAATCTATGACTAATCGGTGTCCCATTCTTATTGGGACACCCTGTATAAAAATACCACTACAACCCCTCGTGGCCCAAGGCTTGGCGTAGGGATGTGCGGTACGATCCGATATTTTGAAGTACCGGTACTTTGTCTTCCGATACTTGATATTTTGTACCGGTATTTCAATAAGCGATACAATACGATCCAAGGTTTTTGCCATCTGGGTTCCAATAACTCATCTTTTGTCCATTCATTTAATTTTTTTTAATTTTTAACATAAAAATTAAAACAATCTCAGTGAGGTTGTTTGATATTCATATTTAGTGTTCTGTGGAAGTAAG
>CALNHX010008716.1:0-57430 GCA_940337035.1 Agriotes lineatus
AATTCAAGTCTAGCTATTATAGTAAGTATTGTTAAGTATTGAGTATCGCCATATTCCTCAAGAAAAGTAGCGAATATTGACATCGCGATAGGGTTGCAGAACGTAATTGCCAGGGAAAGCTGTAATGCCACTTTGGTATTCTTCTGGAGGCACAAACTCGTTTCAAAAATTTTTCCTAGTCATCGACAGGTAAACAGGCCATTAAGATTGTTATGGGTTTGCAAATTATTTAGAGTAAAATTGTCTGGGTAACGTTTTCCTATATGATTAACTACTTATTATGTTGTCGACTGATATACCTACTACTTTCGATTACAACCCCTCCAGAAATCTTCAATTAAGTTCTTCTTTATGACAATTCTAACTAGGCTGTATTTCACCAAACAAAATTATATAGATGTAATCAGTATGAATTAATCGTTATTTAGTAACAATGGCATGTTTCTACGGTCTAATTTGAAAGACGAAAGTGATTCTTTTTTTTTGTTTGCGTACAGCGTCGTTTGGATTTTCTCTTGTGCGTTTACAGTGAAGAATATGATCAAGGTTACTAGTTATAAGTAAACGTTTCTTTTTAAATAGACATTAGAATATTATTTACTGATTGTAAATTGTTGGAATACCTACCAAAAATATTCTTCTTTCAGTTTTTTCAATTGAAGCTTGCAACATGAAAAACTTCGGCATACCGAAAATTCAGTTAAAACTTAATGTCGTGACACTCGTGACCTTGAGGTCTAGTAACTAGGAAACCATGCCTGTTGGTCAACGAGTTATGAATCATGAAACATCAATGCAGAAGAAAATTGTTCTGCAGGCTATAATTAGTGCCTCTCTCCATTAAACCTCATAATTATTATTGTAATTAAGCAGTGTTTGAACGGAAAATAAATGAAAATAAATTTATACACACAGAAAATTGTATATTTCGAAGAATAATCTTAGTTAGGCCAGGCCTTAGGGCGTTCAAAAGGCTTAAATTCAGAAATAATATCTGGAAAGCTGCAAACAGTTTTAAATACTTTAGTTTTTTACACTATTTGTCTTCTGTCGTCGTTTTCTATTTCAATATTTTAATTTTCCTCTTGAATCTGTGGTACAGCTTTTTTCGTTACCTATCTCAGTCACTGTTTTTCTCTTCAGATGTAAATTTCTCAAGCTGGACTATACGTCAAAAACAATAGTGCTTGTTAAGTATTTTTAACATAATCTACGTAGGTACTATATTCAATTAAAGAAGAAAACGTTTATTTTTGATGCTAGAAGGCTCGATGTAGAAGAAATCCACCGTCAACGACATATATTTCGTTGTTAAAATTTCTCCTCAAAGATAATTTCTGATTTGAAATACCTAACGTCTGTCCTAAGTAATGTTATTGTATGAAGAAAAAGTACAGTTTCTAAAGTAATTGATTGGTTTTACACGGAATATTTTGGATTTGGCAACAACGTGGTTTGCACGTGTTCAAAGATGTTCAAACTACGTACAGGGATCTGTAAAATATCACTTGATCTGACACAATCACGTCATGTTTAATGCATTATTCCATGTGCTAGAGAACAAGATGACTGGTGTTTTCCAAGGCCGACCAAATATATAGGATCAAAGAAACAAAGGGATTTTGTTCCTATAGCTTTAATTGTTTTATTTCGTACTGATGTCAAAAATGAAATTTTTCGGATTATTTTTGGTACAAAAAATGGAAAATTAAAATCCTAGTACTTTAAAGTAAAATTTCAAGTTCAAGTACTTTAAAATTATACGTCAGTTGTTGACATGAAATTTGAAATGATTTACAACTTTTTATTTGAAATTCATTAAACTTGCACTATGAAATAAACCGTTGTATTCACCACGAACGAAAAGTGTTTTTAAAGGTCCTCGCAAGTAATTCCGTCCTCGGCTGACGCCTCGGACGTAAACAACTTTCTCGTCTTTAAAATGCCACTTTTCGTTCTAGTTAAATAAACTACTATTCAAGCACCGGACAGGAGTTCTAGTACTTTCTGAATTCTAAGGTCATCGTGTGCATTACCACGACCATCATCAAATTATTTCCTATCGTATTCATATGGAAGTGATTTTAAGAAAGCTATTTAAATAATGGGCCCTAAATGTTCTAATATTTATTCAGTTTTTATGGGCACAAATCAAAAGCTTGTTATACCGGGTGATCAAAAATGATTGAATGTGCCGCCTCCTTCAAATAAAGCTATTATCCATAAGCAGTGATCCCAACTATTTCCAGTGGCGTACAGGCGGGTATTTCAGATTGGGCGGGAAATTTTAAAGTTTGTGGTATATTAAAATAAATATATTATTGCAACGTTTTAAATTATACATACTAGTGCACGTTTTGTTACAAAAAAATTGAACAAGAATACAAGAAGAACTAAAATAACATATAACCAATTTTAATTATAAAATTGAAATCACATAAAGATAAGAATGTTTCTTATATTAAAAACTCATAATATAACAACAAATGAGACAAAATGAGCAAAAAAAATACAATTCAATAACAAAATATAATGACATTAATACATTGTCTTCAAAACTTACAATCTAGAAACAGAAATAAGAATCACCTTTTTTATAATAGATGTTGAAAATTTTTTCCATTATTTTCTATACACAAATTAACTCGTCTCTTTGCGTTGTCAAAGACGGCGTTTAACTGTTGCGGTGTGATTGCATTAACGGCGTTCACTATGGCATCTTGTAACTCCTCAACCGTATGCAAACGATTTGCATACACAACATTTTTAAGAAACATTCAAAAGGAGTCGAGCGGTGTCAAATCAGGCGATCGCGGTGACCATCGACCTGTGCTTATTAGTCTATCCTGGAAATATTGTGATAAATATTCCGTCGTTGTCCGAGCTGTGTGAGCTGTTGCACCGTCTTGCCTGAAATACCCATTCTGAAGCTCATTGTCATAAAGCTGTTCAATAAAAGGTCTTAAAAGTAACTCTTGGTAGTTTATCGCATTTATATTATTTGTCTTCTCGCCATGGAAATCCAAACTCCAATTTTAATTGGTTGTAATGTAGTTTCACGAAAAACATGGGGATTTTCAGTAGACCAGGTTCGATAATTTTGGGAATTCACATACCCACTTAGATGAAACCATGCCTCATCACTAAAGAATGTTAAGTCCAAAACATCGTTGTCATTCAAGTTTTCGTTAAACCAGGTGCAGTAAGTTTGTCTCTTTACAAAATCGGCTGGCAGCAATTCTTGTATGTACAACAGACACTTTGTATGGGTACATATGCAGCTTTTTTCTGCAAGCCATCTGGCATGTCCCATACGAAAGCCCTAAATTTAATATAAATAATCAGCATTTAATAATAAAAACATATTATACACATTACCAGTTTGACCAGACAGTCGCCTTAAAGATTTATTGGGGATTCTTCATTAAGCGCTGGCCTTCTGCCAGATTTACCCTTGGAAACACTGCTAGTATTCCGAAATCGGTTGATAATGCGACGAACATGTTGTGTGAAAGTTTCGTAGCTAACGTTATTGCTTGCGAATTGCTGCTGGAACTCGGCGAAGCAAGAAGCTTGTGAATACTGCCACACACCAGTTTGGTCACGTTGTCCAGACCGAAAATAAGCCTCCAAAATAAATATATTGTTTTCATCAGAAAACATGATTCTAACCTAAAATTATTCAAAACAGTTCTGTAAATTGTCTACTTACCAGATAAAGCAATCAGATACACAGTTTTAGTCTTAATAAAGACGGACTTTATGTGAACTAAAGAAATTAATTCAATAATTTACTAGTTGCAACAGGAATGACAGATCCAAAAATTTTATGCGTGCGCATATGGTCGTGGGGGATGAAGTTTTGATAAACAAATATTCTCGTGGGTTCTGGAATACATTATTGATAACACTGCGACCATAGCGAAGTTGCGAACCCTGCAATCATTTTTGATCTCAATATTTACTCCAGACACATAGCAAAACAATATCCTTATTATTTTCTTTTTTTCAGAGTTAACTCCAATCCTACATCCGACTTTCAATCAGTTCAAAGGAGGGGCGCCACGCATCCCAGCTTTTTAAAACGGCCATGTGAATCTATAAACCTATTCAACAAGAGGGAAATTCGGCCAAGCAGAACGTCAACCAGAATTTTGAGGATCTTTTGTCACAGAATCAGAAATATCGTTCTGTAGATGCAGTTAGTTCGTCGTAGATTAGCAGTGTAGTTTGTTGGAAAAATGCGTTATCTAAAATTTATTCGAAAATTAGTCGGATGGTCGAAGAGTCATCTTATATTGTTGTTATATGACAATGTCGTATTCACTCGATGGACAACAATGTGGAAAACAGAACAAGTAAAATATCAACCAGTGCTTTGGATGCCTCTTCATAAGGATTTAAATGGTTCAGATTCTCTTTCCCAAATATTAGTATTGTATTTCACTGATAAAATATGTGATGAATCATCTTTGATAATTCCTCTTCAATTTTGTTTAACCCATGTTGTTGGGTATTGGTATACCACGCAAGATGTTTATACTGATACAAAGTAATTTTAATAGTTATTTGTATTATTTTTCTGTTGTATAAACTTCTTCTAGGTTGATATCCCTTGTAGTTCTTAGTTTCTTAACTTTTCGTACCAGCTTTATTGGTGTTGAGTGGGGCACAACACTCTTTCTCTATCGTTGTAATTATTCTATATTTTTCGATTGATGTACAACATTGTATGTTTCTTCTATATTAATTCCATTCGAAACTCCAAGCACAATGGGGAAGCTATATGGAAATTAACTTGAACAACCTTTAGTAAAAGAGACACTATCCGCTGTGACATAACAAGAACTTAATATATAAGTGCAGCGAGTTAACAAAAGGAATCCAGTGCGTTTAGTAATATTTTTTATCGGAATATTGTTCCGTTCTCTTAGCTGACAGTTTCACTGCTGCGTAACAGCTTTCCTGTGTTGAGTGGAGCATAACATACTTTTACACTGTTATATTTTCGGTTGCTGAGCAAGATATGGCTTCGTGTATTTTGATTTTATTGCAGGTACAATCCAGCATAGTATCAGCTGTGATTAGTGAAGAAGCACATACCTGGAACTACGGTCGTAAGGCATGAAATATTGCATTCATCGAATGTGGAAGAGGATAGTAATTTCTAACTGATTATTTTTAAAGTAGTTATCAGTAATTATTGCCTGTTGCAAGTGATGCTACATTTATCATCATAATATACTATAAGTTTCTTGTATCTACTTATCTTATTCTGCAACTCTACATTATTATGGAACGTTCCGCATATGGGTAGCTTAAAAGTTTTGTGTCAAATTGCTAGTCATTTTAATATACAGTTGTATAGGTCTAACATAACTTTTATGCAGAGGAAAATCAGTGGGCCGTTGTAAATAGCAGAAAACAACGGAATGAGTGAAAACGTTTCCATAAAATAATGTTTGATGTGAACTACCTTTTGGGTGTAAAATAGTGGCTCTGGGTATTAATTCTATACAGAGTTCTCACAATTCGCAAATTTTTTAAATGGAACACCCTGTACATTTTTGTAGTTGTGAAAATGAGTTTTAGTGAGCTTCCTTCCAATATCGTGCTCTAAAAACAACTATATTTCAAATATTCTAGTTTGAATATAAATTTAAGCGTCTTAAGATTAATTATTTACAGGGATAACAAACAAACGCCGTTAGTTAGAGCTAATTTATACACTTGAACTGTTCGAGAACAACAAAAAAACCAGGTCTTGAAAATTAAAATCTCCATCAAATGTTAATTCATTTATTTAATTCTACGAAAAAATCTACACGACCAAGACGCATTTATTATTAAATCATTTGATATTCGAAAAATCATTTTCAATTTTCAAAAAGTTGGGAGCTTAGGGCATAAGATTATTCTCTGTGCAATTTTGCTCCGCTGGCTTTATAGCATACACGTACTGTGGTTAGTAACGCACGTTGGATGATCTTCAGTCGAGGACTGTCCTCAGATATTGCAAATATTTTTTATCGATTAAAATAGCATTGCTCTCTGTCCATATTTCGTTTGCAAATGCTATGCAACTAATTTGTCACTTTCATTATGACTGTCACTTCAGTCACTGAATTGGTAATCCTAATC
The DNA here is from genome assembly GCA_940337035.1 of Agriotes lineatus. Lineage (NCBI taxonomy): Eukaryota > Metazoa > Arthropoda > Insecta > Coleoptera > Elateridae > Agriotes > Agriotes lineatus. The sequence goes on from CALNHX010008716.1 coordinate 6,142, forward strand.
ACTGTCATTGTCTTTTCCCACATTTATGATTAACTCTGCAGTATGTATGTCCAAAAACGTTTCATTCTGAAGAAATTCGTCTTCAATAGCAATCACTTTCTGACATCTTCTTGTCGTCTTCAATAGCAATCACTTTCTGACATCTTCTTGGGATGTGCCTATTTGTAAATGCCTGTTCGGTCAACTGTACCACATCATTTAAACGTAACGTTTTTCCCTGCTACTTCGTTTTTTATCATCGCCCAAATCAATTCAATTGGATTTAATTCCGGATGATAAGGCGGAAGACATAATACGGCATGTTCATAACGTTGTAGTCGAGTGTCAAATTCTCAAATTTATAAGTTATGTATGTATGTATGTATGTTATTTGGTGATTGTATACAGTTGAGGTACATATAACTTTGGCGAAATCAATCTATTCACTTTTTCTACTATTGGGTGTCTGTGCAGGGTTTAATCGGACACTATGATACGGGGCATTGTCTCTAATCCCATATAACCCATCTCGCCGCCTGCATGAATGATGATTACTCATTGACCCTTCGCAATATTTGAGAACAGCCCGTCTTAATTTTGTATGCTCACTATGAATGTAGCTTTAATCTAAAAAAGACAATGGACATATTTTCACATCGGTAATATTTGATATTTTGGAGGCATTCTATTCTTTTTGCATGGATATCGCTCTTCTCCATTAAACGTTTTCCATTGTTTTGCATTTTCTTCCATCCAAAGCCAATTTTTTTAACAATTCTTTACAATGAAGGCACTCAACCATACCAACCTAGATCTGTCAATAATTTTTCCGTAAAGCCTTAACAGTGACACGGCGTTCTTTTGTTTTACGAAAATTGTAGATTATTTGCTGAATATTATAATTCTCATAATCTTCCAAATTTGTTGCAGGATGTTTTTCGGACGCTTTTTTCCGGGAGATTTCAATTTCACCGCACCATTGTTTTTTCGGACAAAGCACTAGCTTCTTTCATAATCTTTCATTCGTTTCGGAAACTAGCCGTTGTCAAGCAGTTTACGGAGAACTAAAATGGTTGGCAAGGGCCAAATGTATTTAAAAGTCCTTGTATGCATTAATCTTAATTGCTCTCGTTGTATATAAATTCTAAAGATTGTTAGCTATTTATTTAGTGTAACTCTATCTCACAGGGTTACATGATTGAAATCCACAGGAAAAAATTAGACGTGATAAAATTATACTGCGAAAATTACACATGGATATATTTTCAAAGGGAGTAAATTACACAAGGAAGAAATTACACATGAAAAAAATACACTAAGAAAAATTTTTACAAATCAATATTTATTAAGTTTTCTTTACAAAACTATTTTGAAATTAAGTTGAAACCGTTACATAAGTAGTAATCGCGCACTTTTTATAGAGCACCTGTCAATCATCCGATTAAATTGATTGACCTAATTAAATTACGCATTAGCTACTGATTAAATTACGCGGCGGCCATTTTTAATTTGCTTCCGGAATTACGCGGCTGCCATTTTTAATTTCAATTTTCGCGCAAATTTTTGAATTTGAAATCTTTCGCAGATAATAGTTGTTGACGCAAAGACCCGGAACCCATCGCCACAGCAAACAGGCATGCATAGTTGTGACGTAACAACGGGTCTCGCTTATCTAAGGCGCTTTATACCCGTAAGGCACCGTATCAAAGGTATCAGGTAACCGCCGTCGTTTATTATAACCAAACTGATATGTTTTCCGTTCCGGTTTTGACACAACCTCATAATTTGATGTCCGAACTATTTTTCGGCCTGTATTTACATATAAAGGACCATCTATACCGTTATTGCAAATCATTTCATTCATTGATTCGAAATTTATAATATTTGAATTATTAAAATTTAACATGATCCCTTTCACTTTGTACACGGGAATTTCGGCTTTTTGTCGGTTGAATATACCTTATAACTGTAGTTTTTAGGTCCACCACTTACAAACTCAGTTATGTAGCTACCCTGACCGAATTCTGCCGATTCATCTGTTAGCTGGCCTAAAAACGTCCCTGTTTCGGGCATCCAATCACCTTCTCTCGAAATAAAAAAAATCGAGTCGGTATCAAAATAAAATATTCGATCCCCTAACTTATCTAAATATCTATAAAGCTCAAGGCGCGCATGTGCCGTTGTATACGCTGCAATTACAACATTAACAGTGGGTGAAGGTTTTACAGCCTCTGCAACTTTAGCCCAGTTTACTAAAATTACCTCGTCATCAATAGGCACCAATGAGTGAACCTCCACATCAGGACTTGTCAACAGTTTTAAAAAATCTGCATCAAATTTTCACGCTGGCCAAACTTGCCCCATAACCTAACCAACATTAACTTCGCAAGATATGGTAAGCCAGGATTTTTATTGATGTTATCCTTATTTAATTGAATTCCCTCTACCTCTAACTACACGAATGTATGCCTCTTTATCAGAGTCTGTGACACAGTTGCTTGGCCAGCCCGAACACTCCTGCTTCATTTTTAGAAAGTTATCGACGTAATCATTAACCTGTTTTTAAATCTTTATCATATTTTATGACTTGATACTCCCAAATTTCAAATATTTCTACAATTTTGTAGCCTTTCTCCAGAGCCATTCTTAATTCATCGGCAACAAACGTACTTTCAAAACGACGGTCTTCATCGGTATGCGTACACAAACCCTGATGTAGAGCTTCAGCACATGCTCGACATAAAATAAACAGTGCCTTTCAGGGCAACAGGTACGCCAAGCAAATGCTCAAAATCTTTGCCAGTCACTAGAACTGCAACTCTATCTTCCATAGTTTTGACACTCCCATGGGCAACTGAGGGCAACAATTTACTATCCCAGTGCAAGACCAAATGAGGAGGATTTTCAAAGAGTGACTCTTCGACTTTCTTTGCCACTGTACTTCTATTGATCGCCCGTACTCGATGAACGGTAGATGGAGATACGGAAATTTTTGAAACATCATGGCCAAGGCTCTTTGCAGTTGCTATAAATGAAGTACTTGCTTGTCGAATAGAGCTGTTCTCCATCCCAAGTTGAGGTGAGTGTCTGAACAAGAGGTTTTAATGGGCGCAGACTACAGCCTTCCAGAGTATTCCTTTGACAAACTTTTCACTGTGAGGTATGATCACAATGACTGGATCCAAGAAACCTCAACCCAGCCAAACGGGCTAGTCTGGTACACAGATGGATCCCGAACAGCAGAGGGCACGGGTGCTGGAATACATGGCGTAAGAACAAAAGAGGACATTAGTGTATCTCTTGAGATCAAAGCCACAGTCTTTCAAGCTGAAATCTTTGCTATAATGCAATGCGTCCAGGAAAATGCAAAACGCGGGTATTCCCAACAACGCATAAGCATACTTTCTGACAGTCAAACGGCATTGAAAGCGCTTGAATCACTTCGTGTAAGCTCTGTGCTAACAAGAGAATTCTTAAGTCACCCGACACTCCTATCTGAAAAGAACACTGTTCAGCTCATTTGGGTGCCAGGGCACACAGGGATAGAGGGAAACGAAGCGGCAGACGCCCTCGCAAAAGCTGGTGCATCTACCCCATTTATAGACCCAGAACCTGTATTTGGGATACCCAAACAAAACATCCGAACAGCTATAGAAAAACGGACCGCTAGACAACACGCTTCTCTCTGGGATGCCACACAGGGACAAACACTGGAGATGGAAATAATCAGAACTCCTTCTCGCAGACTAACAACTGATGTCCTCCATCTAGGGCGAACTCAGATTAGACGGCTGGTAGGACTAGTCACAGGCCACTGCCACCTGAGAAACCACCTACACAAAATAGGTATATACAGAGGGGATATACTCTGTAGGTTATGTCAGGAAGAGGAGGAGACAGCCTCACACATAATCTTCGACTGTCCAGCGTTACTCCGCAAAAGACAGCAACTTTTCGGGGGAACTCCACATGGAGCAGCTCTCAGACACGAGCACCTCGGAAAAAACATCCTACAACTCGTTGAAGGTGCAGATCTATTTTAATAGGGTCAAGGGGGGCATAAAAGACCACAGAGTTGAAGTGCAAAACTGGGCTCACTACTAACCCATCAAAATCCCTGCTTTTAATCAATCAATCAAGAGGTTTTAATTTAGGACTTGAACATAATTCTTTCGTTACTAGAGGCGAAAACTCGGCCTCTTTGTCACTAGGTACTGATGATGATGGAGATGAGTCTTTCAGTATAACTGTCTTATTGATTTCAGCGATAGTTTTGTAATGTTTATTCTTATATGCAGATCACCTCTCCAAATCTGCCGTTTCATATTTTTTTGCTTTATCCGTGTTTCTCGATTTCTCTTTACCGAGATTTTGGTATTCAGCTTCTGCATACCAGCACGGATATTCTCCTCAGTCAAAACATGGATATTCGCTTTTCTCCACACATCCTGTAGTTTAGTACTGGTAGATTTAGCAGCATCCGAAAGTGTTTCTTTCATTTCATTGTAATGGAAAATAAAAACTTGTACTTGTTCCTTTGAAGGGAGCCAAGCTCCTAAAAATTTAGCACTAGGCACCTTTTCTAGCAGCCAAATTTCTCTTTGATTCCCATTCTAAAGTTCAATTACCTGTAATAGAAGAAAGAAATGCATAAGCAGCCCATTAGTACAAAGCACTTCAATATTAGAAGTTTCACTAGTTTGAGATAAAAGTGATCAATGTGTGCAACCCCTAAATATTATCCAATCTTCTTGAAATTTGGCATATACCGTGTGTCCACAGGAGGACGCACCATAGGGATAACCAAATAGAATAGAAAGATCGGCTAATGCTGTGCTCGCCGGCACGCTAAAACGTTGTTTTCTGGCTTCTGACTCGCCACTGTATGAAACAATATTGTTATAAATGGTACAAGAAAAGGATCGGTGGTCATAGCACTGGTTGATATTTATATTCTATTAGCATTATCTTATCTCTATGGTGCGTACTCCTGTGGACACACGGTATACGTTTTACATCACTGAGACCCGGGGCGTAAGCAAAGTAATATGAAAATCATATCTTTGAAAAAATTAAGCACCCTATTGGACATAATAGGCGAAGTATTTCCCTGGGTTGTGTTAATGATGTCCATGTGTTATAAGTTATAAAGATTGTTTTCCTTAATGTTACTCTATCTCATAGAGTATTCTTTAGAAGAGAGCGACATTCATTCTACCATAACATTGAATGGCAACTCGCCTTAGTACTGATTCAGTGAGAATTTCAGCATTTTTGTCATTTTTGGTATTCTCTTTACTAGTAGAGGAGCTCTGTACACTGTATATTGTTTGATACTTATAGTGCAGCATTGAGCTTATGGGCATCGGTGTTGTCAGATCTATTCTAAAAATTGTTCCTTCAGGCAACACAACCATTACCTGTTAGTCCTATAATCCCTCACTTACACCCTTATAATGGCATTGTGTAGTAGGCTTCCACACTTTTAACAGTGTTATTTAAACATCCTTAATTAAATTTCGAACATCAGCTTCTTTGAATGTGGGATTTAACTCGCAGTGATATTGGGGTTGTCTGAGTCCTTTTACGTCATGCTTTTTGGCAACTTCTTCGATGATGTACCCATTAAACTGGTTTTTCTACTCCTTTATTAGTAAATTGCTCATTAAGCACTGTTTACTTGATTAGTAAATTCGTTGTTACAAACAGTGTTACGTAATGACTAACACGTAATTTTTTTTATTACGTTACAGTTAGCTTCTGTTGTTTGTACGAAGCGGTGTAGGGATGTGACTGCAGCCTCCTAATTTTTAAGATGGTGTGACAGATGATTTGACAGTTAATAAAATATTTCTTTTTCGTTTAACGAAATGAGTGTGATCGTAGAAAAAGTATAGTACGCAACTCGAGCTATAGAGCAATTACACGCTCGTGGAATTACACACGCGCCGCTACGCGGCTTGTGCGTAACTTTTCCAACTCGCGTGTAATATGCTTCCTACAGCTCTCGTTGTGTAATATACTATTTTGTATTTATTCACTACTAACAATTCGCGTTTTAAGTAATCTTCTTCAAAATATATATCTTTGCTCAACAACCATTCCTTTATTGTTTCTTTGTTAGATTAAGTGTTTGGTACCTGTTCTAATTACCTACTGTGGTAGGTTTTTTGTGGAATATTCGGGACTAAATCATTTTCTAACCAATTTTCAAATGTTTCGCCGTCCATCTCGTCGTGATAATCTTGCGAATTTTTCTTTACTAAAAGAGTCAACTCCGCGCCAGCAAAGAACGCATTCTTGCTTCCTGCGTGAAATAAAACAAACCGCGGACCTCGCGACGTTGGTGCTTTTAATACGGTGGACAACCCTGGAATAAACGCATCCCTGTGCGATTCAACTGTGTATCTGTCAATTCTTTATTGACGGCATGACCAATATTGACCCACGATTCATGGAGATAAACAATATTGAAATTATCCCGACGATATCCGTGTCTCCACTTAATAATTTCGGGTTTCTCAATCAACATTTCCCCCCTTGTCCTGTTGTGGTGCACAAATCCCATGTCCTTTAGCAATCTATACAGCGTCGTCATAGAGAGATCTGGCACATCGGGATTTGCGTTGACACTGGCTAGAATAGCGTTTAGCGTAGGAGGTATATTTTGAAAAAAAACTATGCACCTTTGTTTGAATTATACCTCCTGTCACTTCGTCGTATTTGTTTGAACGGGAGCTCGAAATACGTTAACCTTTTGCACGTTTTTTTGTTGGTTCAATCCCAGTGGTTGAAGTGGATGCCTTGCGCACTGTGAATAATGTTCTTTGTGATACATCTGTCATTTCTGACACTTTTTTGTAATGTAATAACAGATTCATCTTCTACCCTCTTGTCTAAATTATAATTCAGCACATTTCCAAATAACTGTTTTTCGCGTTAGCCTAACTTTTTTCAATTTGGTGATTCTATCCACAGTTGCAAACAAACTCAAATTTAAGACACAAGGAAACTTCTACTTATTGGCAGACAGTTAAAAGATCGTTTGCAGCAACTACTAAGTTACATATTAAGATTGTTTTTTGTATGATTTGAACTTGAAAAGAGGCTTCCACGAATGGGGCCCCCAGTTAATCCGCTGCGAATTCCGGTTCAATGGGATTGCCGGGAACTGCCACTTAATAACCCTTGACTTGGGTTCACTTATTTGTTGGAGTGAAACAAGACTTAACAAACACGAGTATATTGAGTAACAACGATTACAAACGTCACTGATGGACCGATGGTATTTTACAATAGCTTCAACTGTTGTGACACGCTCGGATTGGCCACGCGAAAATAGCGAATTGCGCGTAACCGTCACACAAAACAACCTGGAAACGTCTTTACCAGGGAGCTAGACCGACCGCAAACCAGCACAAAGCTTACTCGAAATTCTGAATCTAACTGAAGCTGAATTGACAATGAGCTGAACTCGCAAATTCAACAAGGATGGGAAGTCTCAAACACTATTGGCTGAGGCGATCCTGCGTAGCCAATCGGAGCGTTGCACGTTGTTTAGGAATAAATGCTTATTTTAAGAAATCTTAATGCTAAGCTCTCTCAATGAGGCATTGTATTGAACGAAATCCATAAACACATGAGTCCCCAATACGCTTAAGTCGGCTTAAGTCCTATTAGAAAGTGTATCCATCCGCTTAAAAGCCATTAAGGGAAGCTTACAAATTCCTTTCTAATATTAACAGAGGCAAACAAATACGGCAAGATGCAAATTTGACTTTACCACGACCTTTGAATGAGATAGAACAGTTATGACTTGAATTACATGAATAATTATAAGTAAAAAGGTTTTGATGCACGCATCTGTGTGAATCAAACATGCCGCCCCCGAAGTGCCGACTATGGCACGACGTGATTAAATCCCAAAATTAAACTGAAATCTAAAACTACCAAATAATCAAATGCATAACAAGAACTAATGACAGATGATAATCCAAGAGCCTTACAGATAACCTACAACTAGCATGAATACAAGCAAAGAAACAACTAAATCTAGCAAAATGTTCAATCAACGAAAACTACCAACTAAGAGCAAAGTCAATGTTTACTGCCCTTGATCGCAATGATCGTCTTTGGGTAGGACGTATACTTTACGCACCGAGCATTTCAGGAGATTCCCTCGGGAATCGCGCACCTGCACCACACGCACAACACCATCCGCTCCTGGATATGTGGCCGAGATGATTGCGAGTGGCCAACGGTAGCTTGGAGATGCCTCGTCGTGGACGAGTACCACGTCGCCCACCTGGGGGGCTAGAGACGTCCTGGAGGACTTCCACTTAGGCCGGCGCTGCAGGAGGTGGAGGTAGTCCCGGGACAAACTATCCCAAAACTGCTGGGACAGCCGCTGGACCAGCCCATAGCGGCTGAGACGATTTTTCGGTATGTCCTGGAGTTGGGCTTCCGGAAACGAAGTCAGCTTCCGACCGATCAAGAAGTGGATAGGAGTAAGGACTTCGGGGAATGAGGAGTCGGTAGGGAGAACACAGAGTGGGCGGGAATTTAGTATCGCCTCCACTTGAGTCAGCATCGTGTAATACTCAACGAAAGTTAACTTTGCATTGCAAGATATACGCCTTAAATAATATTTCAATGACTTTACCCCCGCTTCCCAAATGCCGCCAAAGTGCGGAGAGCGTGCCGGAATAAAATTCCACTTAATGCTATGTTTCGACAATTCCTCCCTTATACATTGCTCACTAGAGCCTGACAGGATATTTTTTAATTCCGATAGCTGATTTCTGGCACCGGTGAAACAGGTAGCATTGTCAGAAAATATGTTGGAGGGTAAACCGCGTCTGGAGATGAATCTCCTCAACGATGCGATGAAAGCCTCCGTCGTGAGGTCTTCCACGAGTTCAAGATGAATAGCCTTCGTGGCCAAACACACAAATAGGGCTACGTAAGCCTTTACTTCTTTCGCGCCTCGCCCGGATTTGTTTTTTATAAACACGGGACCCGCGTAGTCTATCCCGCAATTGCTGAAAGGAGGAGAGGGTGTGACACGAGCTTCGGGTAGTGATCCCATCAAGTGTTCATTCATCTTAGGATTGGCCCGGAAGCATATCACGCAATTGTGTATTACTTTACGTATCAGGTCTTTGGCTCTCACGATCCAAAACTTATCCCGCAATGAGGCCAGTAACACCGAGTGTCCACAATGCAAGAGCCGCAAATGCTCTTGCTTCACGATTAGCAACGACAAAGGGTGACTAGCTGGTAACAAAAGGGGATGTTTCTGATCAAAGCTTAGATTGGAATTTTCTAGACGGCCGCCCACGCGCAGTAGGCCCTGATCGTCCATAAATGGGTTTAGAGAAAGCAGCGCACTATTTTTCGGCAATGGCGCTTTCTGAGACAAAACTGCTATTTCTCCGGAAAAGACTTCCGCCTGGGCAATTTTGATCAGACGGCGAGTCGCGTCCTCCAATTCGTCAATGGCTGGAGGTCCTGACCAGCGCGTTTCGGTGTTTTTGTTTCTCGCGAGACGCAGGCAGTACGCGACTACGCGCTGTAATTTTGTGAAACTGGAATAGCGCCTGAAAAGTTCAAATTCTGGGACGCGATGGTGAAGAGTGGCCACTACTGGGCGCGACTCTTAAGCTGCTAGCTCACCCCAATCAATTTTAACGGGCTGGGGTTTTAAGTCCGCCTGTGACAAAAACTCTGGCCCGTGCCACCACAAGCGTGAGTTGAGTAACTGTAACCCCTGCTAATTATATCGGACGGGTTGCAATTTGTACGCACGTGAAACCATTCTTCCCTATTGCTTAGTTCGTGAATCTCGGGCACCCGGTTCGCGACGAACATCTTTCAATTACTCGCATCCTTATTTATCCAGTGCAGAGTTATGGTGGAGTCCGACCAATAGTACAAGCGGTCAAATTTAAATGCGGAGGAATCGAGTATAGTTTTAATCAAAAGAGCCAACAGTAAGGCTGCGCAAAGCTCCAGACGAGGCAAGGATATTGTTTTTAATGGAGCGACCCTTGACTTAGCACAAAGCAAATTGGTGGTGACATTACCGCGCGCGTCAACGCAGCGTAGATACACAGCGCACCCATAGGCTACGGAACTCGCGTCCGCAAATCCGTGGAGATCTATCGAATTTAAGTCATCGCAAATTACCCGCCTCGGAATTGCCAATGAGCCCAAAGCGTGTAATGAAGAATGGAGTTCGTCGTATCTGGAGCGCATCTCCATGGACACCGTTTCGTCCCATGACAACTTCAACTGCCAAAGCCGTTGCACGAGAAGTTTCAAAGTTACAACGCTTGGACCAAGTAGTCCCAAGGGATCGAATACTTTAGCCATACCAGAGATTATAGCCCGCTTGGTAACTGATTTGCAACAGCTAGGGTTCACTCTGTAACTTAGCACGTCCCGCCGAGTATCCCAAAAAATGCCGAGAGTTTTCTCCGTGCCGTCTTCCGTCAAAGAAATGGGCTCTACGCTGCCGCGATCCACACCAATGGCGCTATACTGCGTCTCAGGGTGACTAGACAGTACAGGGCCTTATGGCAAACAGCGATGCCATATGTCTCCACAAAAGTGTTCTGTAGAAAATATGCCCCCATCACAGACAAACAAATCCGGCTATTGTAATAGAGACAGCTTAACTATAATCCCTCATTACCTGGTACGTTTTGTCACTGGCATTCAAACAAGTTTAAGAACGAAACAATTACGTACAGTAGGATCTCCGTTATCACAAACACATAATTCTTTTAATCGGAACTTGCCATAGTTTTTTAATGAGTAAAATTAGGTTTTAACAAGCATAAAATTCGCCAAATTTAGTGGATTTGATAGCCGGTAAAAATAAATAAAACGAATATGTGTTTCACGGCAATCGAGTTTATATATTTAAAATAGAAATTGGAAAAAACAGTAACTGATTATAATTTTTAATTGTAAAGTTTAAAAATTGTACAATTCGTGTATCACTACTCGCTGTCACTATTGTTCGCTTCACTATTAATGTCACTATCACTATCACTATCTGCATCATTTATATTTATAATAATTGGTTCTATCTTCTAACAAATTATCGACTTCCCACATTGTCCTTTCTGTTGCTATTACGTGATTTACATAGTTATTCCATTTTTCTGGCGTAACTCGCAAATATGCTTCACTGATTAAATTTCGGACTTCATTCTCCTTAAAATTCGTGTTATGTCCGGCTACGTACCTTAAAAAAATCCGCTTAATTGTGCATTAAATTTACTTTTTAAAGATTAATAATAAATAATTAAAAAATATGGTGATAAATGGTGGATGGTATAATTTTAAATAAGAAAATTATGGACAATAAACTAATTAAGCAAAGGATGTTTAATTTAATTATGTATTTATAATATCTTGGGTGTCGATCTTTGATAACATTAAAAATTTATTTAAATGACATTTTGGAAGCTTTTGCTGCATTACAATTCAATAAATGCCAAAATTAAACAGTGTTTACACCAATTCTATAGGATTCAGTTCGCAATGGTAGAGCGGGAGTCTCAAGATATTCACATTGTGCCTTTTTGCAATTTCTTCTATTTTATACCCATCATAGTTTCGTTTGAAGGTATTAACTACTTCCAACAATTCGTTTTTTAAATAGTCCTCTTCAAAAAATAAATCTTTAGACCGAAGCCATGCCCGAATTTCGGCTTTATTTGAAGTACTGTTCGGAATTTGCTCTAACTTTCTACTGTGGTAAGACGCATTGTCCATAACAACAACAGTTTTTTCTGGCAGATTTGGAATCAACTGATGTTCGAACCACTTTTCGAAGTTGGGTCCATCCATTTCATCATGGTAATCTTGGGTATTTTTCTTAGCCAAAAAAGTCAGCTCTGCTCCATCAATAAACCCGTTTTTGCATCCTGCATGTAACAGGACAAATCGTGGACCACGAGTTGTAGGAGCTTTCAAACCTGTGGTCAATCCACGAATAAATGCATCCCGATGCGATTTAATCGATTTATCGACCCATTCTTTCGATACACTATGTCCGATATTTACCCACGATTCATCCAAATACAGGATATTGTATCCAACTTCACGATTATTACGAATTTCGGGTAAATAACGATGACGGCAAGAGATTATTTCTTGCTTTTCAATTAAAATAGATTTTCTGCCACGCTTTTCATACACAAAGTCCATGTCACTCAGTATGCGATGCATTGTTGCGCGCGAAAAATTAGGCAAATTTGCATTGCCATTTACTGTAGCTAACACAGAATTTATTGTAGGCGGTATATTGTCCCGATAAAACTGGTGCACTATTCTGCGAATGTCACTCTTCATTTCTCCGTCGTATTTGTTTTCACGAGATGTAACAATTTTGCGCTTTTTGGGCCTTTCTTTTGGAGGAAGTAGTCCAGCTGGTGAAGTGTACTCTTGTCTCACGTTGTAAAGCTTCTTTTCACCCACGCCACTCATTTCGGACACTTTTTTGATTATAGTGGATATCGAATCGTTAGTTTGATTTAAATGGTAACTGACGAGATTCATTACTATTTGCTTTTCTGAAACTTGCAAAGATTGTCCACGTTTCCATTTAACAATTTCCTCCATTGAGCGGTCAAAACAACAATAAACAACAATAAAAGCAGTAACAATAGATAAATGTATAGAACACTATGCAAAAATAATCGCAAATGGAATATGTCAACAGGCTCTGAGAACAGATGAAGACTAAACGTATTTTGTACAAAAATTACCCTAATGGCTTATTAATTTATTTTGCATTAGAAAGTAGTTATGAATCACTCAAACTTTTGGAAGTACAAATTTGTCACCCTCATTATGGTTGTAATTAAGAACCAATTTGATGCATACAGCAGATGTTAAACCTGATGTGCAGTAAATTACTTCAGTTTTAAAAATGATAAGATATAGGTATTAATTATTTATAATCTTCTATACAGGGTGATTTATAATAGGTGTAAAACACTTTACTATCTTGTTCCGGAAGTAATTTTAAGATAAAAATGTCATATGGAGATAGGTCATATTCCAATTTATTTTACTTATGTTTTGAAATTGTTCTTTAATAATCATTACTAATTCACTAAAATTTAAATCTGTTGTAGTTCTGTAACTAATTGGAATATGACCTATGTCCATATGACATTTTTATCTTAAAATTACTTCCGGAACAAGATAGTAAAGTGTTTTACACCTATTATAAATCACCCTGTATAAATAACTGTTTCTGAATTACAAATTATACTTTCTCAAACTGATTAATCTGAACTACAAATGATGCTTTCTGAATTAAAATTTTGCGTGAGAACTTATTGGGAACTTCTGGTTTTCGTCTATTTCGGTCAACTTATACCATCCCCCGTTGCATAGAACTGGCAACATCGGAGCGAAATTCCCATAAGGAAAGCATTCCCTATCCTCTCCACGCTGTCTTGTCACCCTGAGACGCTCTATAGCTACTGCACTGTCGTTGGATGCCCACTTTCGCAATTCAAACCCGTACCCCGACAAAGTGCTACTAATTTCGAATTGCGTTTTTATGGCTTCCGCCCTATTTTCAAAACCAGTCAGTAGGTCATCTACATAAAAATCCCGGCTAATTCTTAATGAGGCCTCTGGAAGCGATGCTTCGATATCCTGGGCGATTTGTATCAAGCACCTAGTTGCTAGGTACGAGGCTGATTTAGTGGTACCGTAGGTGACCGTTAATAATTTGAAGCATTTTACCGCTGAGGGATTGTCGTCACGCCATAAAATTAATTGGTATTGCGTCTGCGAGGGGTCCACGAGGATTTGCCTATACATTTTGGCGCAATCTGCTTTCAGCACGTACTTGAATTGCCTAAAGCGACAAAGAATTGCAAACAACGACTGCTGGACCACTGGGCCCTTATGTTGAAGGTCGTTAAGCGATACTCCGGAGGAGGACGCACAACTGCCGTCAAAAACAACGCGATGTTTGGTCGTTGAACTGTCCTCCTTTATGACTGGCAAATGTGGCAAATAAAACCGAGGATGAGGAAGGCTCGCTTCGTCGTCCACCTTGCTCAAGTGACCAAGCGACTCGTATTCTTTGAGAAATGCGGAATACGCGGTTTTCAACTCGGGATTTTTTGACAATTTGTTTTCTAATGAATAGAAACGCTTTAACGCTATACCGCGCGAGTCTCCCAGCGATGGAGCATCTTTCCTGAAAGGTATGCTCACGATGAACCTACGCGGCTCCGACGACGCCCGTTTCGTAGTCGATTGAAAATGGTCTTCGCAAAATTTGTCATCAGCAGAGAGTCGGCCTGATGAACCGTACGCCCCCTCGATTTCCCAAAATCTCTGAATTCCGTGCTCGATGCCGGCTACACTTAAATGAACTCTATTTGAAAGAATGAGCGCTCGATTTTCGTCATTCATGTTTTCGCCTAAAACCCAACCCAAAAGAGTTTTTGTTAAGAATGGCTTCTCTGGGCCCAATTTCACCTGTCCCTGACAGAGCACTTGCCAAAAGACATTCGCGCCTAATAAAAGATCAATCTTTCCCGGTGTATTACAATCTGAATCGGCTAGCACAATGTTTGGTGGGATCTTCAAATCCCTCAACGAGAAAGAAAGGACCGGCAGAGGGTCCGTAATTTTGTCTAACACAACACAGCTCAAAATGTCCTCGTATTTCCCGTTGCGGGAGCGGATTCGAACGTTTGCTCTGAATTCAGCGTTCAGAGCCCTGGCACCAACAGCTGACAGTGAGGTGATATTACCTCGTTTCTCAATTTTCAAATTTTGACACAAGTCGGCGCTAACTAAGTTAAGTTGGGATCCGGGGTCCAAAAGAGCTTTTGCCCGGGAAAACGACCCGGAGGATCCTTCTACGAATACGCTAACCGTGGACAATAAAACTTGCGCTGGCGTCGCGATTGCAGGACGGCTACAGGCTGCTGAAACGGATGCGACGGGTGCCTCGCTCGGGGCGACGGCCCCGACCTCCCGTGTGTCGCTGCTGGTTTCTGGCGGTCCAGGACGCGGCGACGGAGTATTTTCGTGCGCGTCGCGCTTTGGACGCAAACATAGTAAGGTATGGTGCTTTTTTCTGCATACGCGGCATCTCGACGATGTGCATTTTACCACGAAATGTCCGGGCTTGAGACAATTGTTGCATAATTTCAAACGACGCACCTCTTCGATACGAGCGTTTACCGACAATTTTGAAAATGATTCGCAAGCGCTAATCGAATGATTACTATTTTTGCAAAAATCACAAGAGTGATTACCTTGCTCTCTGGCTACATGAGCGCGTGCATGACTTTTTTGCTCGGATCCCTGATTTCCCAAACTCGAACCTATTTTCGCAGCTTCCAGCGAACCTAATAAGTGACTTTTGCTCTCTAAAAAATCTAACAACTCTCGCAAAGTAGGAAATTGTCCGGTATGTTTGTATAATTCCCAGTCAGTCTGCATTGCTGAGCTAAGCTTCAAAACTATGATATGTATTAGTATGGTGTCGACTGTGGGTTCCCCGTACGCCTTTAAAATTTCCAAAATTTTAACTACACTATCGAGCAGCCTTTGAACAGACGAATGCGAATCCTTTTTTACGCTCTCTAAACTGAATAACGCATTTATGTTTTATTTTCCTATCAGTTTCTTATTTTCAAATCGCTTGACTAGGATGTCCCCAGCAATGGTATAGTTATCGTTGGTAACTTTTAACGACGAGATTGAACTAGCAGCTTCTCTCTTAAGGGAAGAAATCAAATAGTAAAATTTCTGAACGTTGGTCAAATTAGCATTGTTATGAATAAGTGACGTAAAGGAGTCATGAAATTGAACCCAATTCTCGAATTTCCCCGAAAAGGAAGGCAAATCTAAGGGTGGTAATCTTAATCCAGCGAGCTCTCCTGAAGGGCCACTTTGCAAAGAATTTTGACCTAGATTCGGTTTTATACCCGGACTGATCTTATTTCTTGATAAGAATTCCTCGACTGTACTACTAATCTCGCTAAAATGAGTCATAAAAGGCCCTCCATTGACCTCTCATACTCATCCAACAAATTTTGGAAACAACTAAACTCTTTTGACAAGTTGCCGACCTCGTGAGCCTTCACGGGGTTGGACGAAGAAATTTTATGAAATATAGACTTTTCTTAAGAAGAGAGCGACATCCATTCTACCATAACGTCGAATGGCCATTCGCCTTACAACTAATTTAGTGGGAATTTCAGCATTTTTGTCATTTTTTGGTATTCTCTCTACTACTAGAGAAGCTTTGTACACTAGAACTGTCCTTCAACTTTCCTTCTCTTCGAACGTCGCTCCTTGGGCATCACAGGCAAAATTTTACTCCGGTCCGAACTAAGTTTCCAATTTTAATGGAGTCCACGTTTTTGTACTGTTGGTAAATGTTAATGAAAAAGTACAATGTCGATAGTGTTATAAGTTATAAAGATTGTTTTCTTTAATGTTACTATATCTTATAGACTGTTCTTTAGAAGAGAGCGACATTCATTCTACCATAA
This sequence comes from Agriotes lineatus, assembly GCA_940337035.1. Lineage (NCBI taxonomy): Eukaryota > Metazoa > Arthropoda > Insecta > Coleoptera > Elateridae > Agriotes > Agriotes lineatus. Next base: position 22,677 of record CALNHX010008716.1, read on the forward strand.
CGTCGAATGGCCACTCGCCTTAGTACTGATTTAGTGGGAATTTCAGCATTTTTGTAATTTTTTGGTATTCTCTTTACTACCAGAGGAGCTCTGTACACTAGAACAGTCCGTCAACTTTCCTTCTCTTCGAACTTCGCGCCTTGGACATCACAGGAAAATTTTTACTCCGGTCCGCACTAAGTTTCCAATTTTAATGGTGTCTACGTTTTTGTACTGTTAGTAAATATTAATGAAAGAGTACAATATCGATAGTGTTATAAGTTATAAAGATTGATTTCTTTAATGTTACTATATCTTATAGACTGTTCTTAAGAAGAGAGCGACATCCATTCTACCATAACGTCGAATGGCCATTCGCCTTACTACTGATTTAGTGGGAATTTCAGCATTTTTGTCATTTTTTGGTATTCTCTCTACTACTAGAGAAGCTTTGTACACTAGAACTGTCCTTCAACTTTCCTTCTCTTCGAACGTCGCTCCTTGGGCATCACAGGCAAAATTTTACTCCGGTCCGCACTAAGTTTCCAATTTTAATGCAGTCCACGTTTTTGTACTGTTGGTAAATGTTAATGAAAAAGTACAATGTCGATAGTGTTATAAGTTATAAATATTGTTTTCTTTAATATTACTATATCTTATAGACTGTTCTTTAGAAGAGAGCGACATTCATTCTACCATAACGTCGAATGGCCACTCGCCTTAGTACTGATTTAGTGGGAATTTCAGCATTTTTGTAATTTTTTGGTATTCTCTTTACTACCAGAGGAGCTCTGTACACTAGAACAGTCCGTCAACTTTCCTTCTCTTCGAACTTCGCGCCTTGGACATCACAGGCAAATTTTTACTCCGGTCCGCACTAAGTTTCCAATTTTAATGGTGTCTACGTTTTTGTACTGTTAGTAAATATTAATGAAAGAGTACAATATCGATAGTGTTATAAGTTATAAAGATTGATTTCTTTAATGTTACTATATCTTATAGACTGTTCTTAAGAAGAGAGCGACATCCATTCTACCATAACGTCGAATGGCCATTCGCCTTACTACTGATTTAGTGGGAATTTCAGCATTTTTGTCATTTTTTGGTATTCTCTCTACTACTAGAGAAGCTTTGTACACTAGAACTGTCCTTCAACTTTCCTTCTCTTCGAACGTCGCTCCTTGGGCATCACAGGCAAAATTTTACTCCGGTCCGCACTAAGTTTCCAATTTTAATGCAGTCCACGTTTTTGTACTGTTGGTAAATGTTAATGAAAAAGTACAATGTCGATAGTGTTATAAGTTATAAAGATTGTTTTCTTTAATGTTACTATATCTTATAGACTGTTCTTTAGAAGAGAGCGACATTCATTCTACCATAACGTCGAATGGCCACTCGCCTTAGTACTGATTTAGTGGGAATTTCAGCATTTTTGTAATTTTTTGGTATTCTCTTTACTACCAGAGGAGCTCTGTACACTAGAACAGTCCGTCAACTTTCCTTCTCTTCGAACTTCGCGCCTTGGACATCACAGGAAAATTTTTACTCCGGTCCGCACTAAGTTTCCAATTTTAATGGTGTCTACGTTTTTGTACTGTTAGTAAATATTAATGAAAGAGTACAATATCGATAGTGTTATAAGTTATAAAGATTGATTTCTTTAATGTTACTATATCTTATAGACTGTTCTTAAGAAGAGAGCGACATCCATTCTACCATAACGTCGAATGGCCATTCGCCTTACTACTGATTTAGTGGGAATTTCAGCATTTTTGTCATTTTTTGGTATTCTCTCTACTACTAGAGAAGCTTTGTACACTAGAACTGTCCTTCAACTTTCCTTCTCTTCGAACGTCGCTCCTTGGGCATCACAGGCAAAATTTTACTCCGGTCCGCACTAAGTTTCCAATTTTAATGCAGTCCACGTTTTTGTACTGTTGGTAAATGTTAATGAAAAAGTACAATGTCGATAGTGTTATAAGTTATAAATATTGTTTTCTTTAATATTACTATATCTTATAGACTGTTCTTTAGAAGAGAGCGACATTCATTCTACCATAACATCGAATGGCCACTCGCCTTAGTACTGATTTTGTGGGAATTTCACCATTTTTTTCATTTTTTGGTATTCTCTTTACTACCAGAGGAGCTCTGTACACTAGAACTGTCCGTCAACGTTCCTTCTCTTTGAACTTCGCGCCTTGGACATCACAGGCAAATTTTTACTCAGGTCCGCACTAAGTTTCCAATTTTAATGGTGTCTACGTTCTTGTACTGTTAGTAAATATTAATGAAAGAGTACAATATCGATAGTGTTATAAGTTATAAAGATCGTTTTCTTTAATGTTACTATATCTTATAGACTGTTCTTAAGAAGAGAGCGACATTCATTCTACCATAACGTCGAATGGCCACTCGCCTTAGTACTGATTTAGTGGGAATTTCAGCATTTTTGTCATTTTTTGTTATTCTCTCTACTACCAGAGGAGCTTTGTGCACTATAACTGTCCTTCAACTTTCCTCCTCTTCGAAATTGGCTCCTTGGGCATCACAGGCAAAATTTTACTCCGGTCCGCACTAAGTTTCCAATTTTAATGGTGTCCACGTTTTTGTACTGTTGGTAAATGTTAATAAAAAAGTACAATGTCGACAGTGTTATAAGTTATAAAGATTGTTTTCCTTAATGTTACTATATCTTATAGACTGTTCTTTAGAAGAGAGCGACATTCATTCTACCATAACATCGAAAGGCCACTCGCCTTAGTACTGATTTAGTGGGAATTTCAGCATTTTTGTCATGTTTTGGTATTCTCTTTACTACCAGAGAAGCTCTGTACACTAGAACTGTCCGTCAACTTTCCTTCTCTTCGAACTTCGCGCCTTGGACATCACAGGCAAATTTTCACTCCGGTCCGCACTAAGTTTCCAATTTTAATGGTGTCCACGTTTTTGTACTGTTGGTAAATGTTAATGAAAAAGTACAATATCGATAGTGTTATGAAATATAAAGATTGTTTTCCTTGGTGTTACTCTATCTCGTAGACTATACTTTAGAATAGAGCGACATTCATTCTACCATAACGTCAAATGGCCACTCGCCTTTGTGCTGCTTTAGTGGGAATTTCAGCATTTTTGTCCTTTTTTGGTATTCTCTCTATTACCAGAGGAGCTTTGTACACTAGAACTGTCCTTCAGCTTTTCTTTTCCTCGAACGTCGCGCCTTGTATATCACAAGCAAATTTTCACTCCGGTCCACACTAATTTCCCAATTTTAATGATGTCCACGTTTTTGTACTGTTGGTAAATGTTAGTGAAAAGGTACAATATCAATAGTGTTATAAGTTATAAAGATTGTTTTCCTTAATGTTACTCTATCCCATAAACAATTCTTTAGAAGAAAGCGACATTCATTCTACCATAAAATCGAATGTCCACTCACCTTACTACTGATTTTTTTGGTATTCTTTTTACTATAGAAAATGCCAATTAGGATTCCAGTTCTCGGTTTAGCGCTTTGTATTAGCGAACGCAACCATTGCACTTTTTATCTTTGTTTACATTGTGGTCGTACTGATCAAGTCAGGCACCACCAAGAACTGCGACCGGAATCGATCTCGGCCGATGAGTTAGGACACCGAGGTTTCTCCCAGGATGTCCATGGTTTTCGAGCCGCTCGCTAGGCTTGCCATGGCTCCGGGGTGAAGAGGGTGGATCGCCTCCGCTAAATCCTCCCGTATGAAGTTGTGGGTGGCGGCCAATTGTTACCACCGGTTAGTTGCGCACTAAATTGTTCGGCGTGGCACTTGAACTTTACACTGTTGGCGCAGAGTCAGTTAATAGTCTCAGAGTTTTATAGAAATAGAATGTGTCTATTACCAGCAGCAGATAAACAAACAAACACATAAATAAAGATAGATGTGTGCCAATATGCGTACAAGTAAAAATGAAGTTACACGTGGAAGCGTGTATTACAATAATCACATACGTCAACAGAGCATATAACACAAAAAGTGAAAGCGGAAGTGAAACGTATTACGTCACACAAAGATAAATACAGCGTGTGTCTGACACAGGTGGTGTGATGCGCGAGCGGCGGGATCACGGTCACAGTGCCACACACAAAATACACACAAGAGAAATATAAAAGATAAAAAATATATACAAGACTAAGACTAAAAGAACTTAAAGTTAACTTACTTGCTAAACTAAACTAAGGTCCTACACTAAAGTCCCACACGTCATGCACTATCCAGTGTGAGATATCGCGCTCTGGCAACAGTGAAACGGCGACAGTAGAATGAGGGCAGCTTCCCCCACCACTTTTAATTGATTAAGCCGTGCGGGCATGATAATTAAATTGCCTGGAGCGTCGGCTGATGTCGTCACAATAATTAAATGGCCTGTGGCTGATTTCGTCACGTAATGCCTGGGGCGTCGGCCATTTTGATTTCGTCACACCCATTTTGGATTTTGATGCTAGTGTCGTTTTGATTTTGATTTTGCACGCGCCATTTTTGGATTTTGAATTAGTCACGTGATGCTCTGTATACTTACCTTCTCTCTCACAATCATGCTATTTCTCTTGCATTCGTTTATCTTTGTCGTACGGTTATGTTTTGCACGTTTTAAAATCGCATTTTATTTAAAAAACTTTTCTGGTCTTCGCTGGATTCGAACCTGCGATCATCGCATTGCGATCCTTATAACCTAACCGACTGGTTATAAATGTCTCTTTCGAAGTCCGTTACTATGCAAGCTGTTTGAAGTGTTGTCTATTAATATTGTAAAATATTTTTGTATTAAAGTATTGTATCTGTATACATATGTATTCACTATCGTCTATTAAGATGGCACCTTTGGATGTAAATAGTGGCAATGTACTTGAAGTGTGGAACAATCTGTATAAAAATGGACTGGGATTTAGCAAACTAAATAACGTTGAATAAGTTTAACATAGTAAAGGGTTTTTACGTAATTGTCGTTAGAAACTAAAATATCGCTGAACAAATTTAGTAAATCTAAAATAGACACACTATTTATTCTAAAAATATAAACTACATTAATCAATGCTTAAAACAATTTAACGAAATGTATTAAAAATGATTGACGCATCACAGAAAAGTTATAAAATAGAAAGAATAAACACAACAATATAGATATTAGTTTGACTTAAAGCCATAGAGCAATGTGTCGTAACTATTTTCAAGACGTCAGTTCACCGATATCACAAGAATTAGATTTTTTAGGAAAAGTTTTGAGTGACAAAAACTAAATAAATAAATTCAAAGCATTGTAAATCCACTGCGAACAATTCGAAAAAAGATGTCGATGCATTTGTGTTAGCGACAAAACGCGATTTATTGTAAATTTTGTAATTGTATCCGAGTCTTGTCGTATATGTCCGTTTAACTCTAGAATTCAAATTTAACCCATGTTAAAAATCAATTCCAACTGTTATACTGAGAACTATTTATTATGTTACGTGCAAATAATTCGTATAAGGAGCGTAGTACAAAAATACAATCTAATAATAATAATAAGAATATAAAGGCTAACGTCGATTAATTAGTCCTGCTAACTCGTCGTTCAAATTAAAAACAGTTCATCGATATCACAAGAAATAGATTTTTTTAGGGAAAGTGTTGAGTGACAAAACTAAATAATTGTAAAACCTCTGCGAACAATTCGAAAAAGATGTCGATGCATTTGTGTTAGCGACAAAACGTTTTTTAAAACTTTAAGTATCTTAGATAATATAAGTCTGATTCGAAACTGCTTATATATATGTGTGTTATATATTTTAAACAATATGAGTGTCAATGTTTTAATAAAATAAAACTATTTTAAAATTTTTAAAGAACTTTTTTATTTATCATACAATTCGAATTTTGTTTGGCACATTGACGCATGGTTTTTTTGTCTTTTGCATAAGTTCACTACAAATGGCTTAACGTCATGCTGTGGAGGATATGATCTCAGTAGAATGTCCAGAGCCTCTTGACTCGGTGTGGATTGCCAATTAAAAGCATCTAGATATGAATTTATAAAGGCCTTTATGTTGTATATGCCATGTTTGTAGTAACCATACACATTTTCGTCTTCTCTCTGCTCCTCGGAATTTTTTTAACGATTGATTGGAGATAGAGTAATTCGTTCTGCAAAGACTCGCTTATAGGTCTGCAACAAAAAGTAAAAAAAGACATACATAAATATAGTTTCAACCACACACACACACACTTTGAAATAGGCATCAGGTTTTACATAACTGTTTGACTGTTTGAAAAATTAGATGAAATGGTACTTTTAAATTTAAGTTATCACCCCAAACACACTCTTGGGTCTTTTGATTTCATCATCATCGTAATTGAAATCCAGCGTGCGTTAGCGAAAACGAAAATAACTCTTCACCATCCGTTTCAACGGGTGCAATTGATAGTAAAGTTAGCGTAGGTGACGGGGTTCGCAGATCAACGATCTCCATGTCCTGAAGAGGTGTCGGTGTTCGTAAGTCGAGGGTTTCGTTATCATCGTAATTGAAATCCAGCTCAATGTCATCTTTTTCGTCCGTCTCAACGGGTGCAATTGACGGTAAAGTTGGCGTAACTGATGGGGTGCTCTGATCAACGAGCTCCATGTCCTGAAGAGGTGTCTGTGTTCGTAAGGCGATGATTTCATCATCATCATCATCGTAATTGAAATCCAGCGCAATGTCATCTTTTCCATCCGTCTCAACGGGTGCAATTGACGGTAAAGTTGGCGTAGGTGATGAGGTTCTCTGATCAACGAGCTCCATGTCCTGAAGAGGTGTCTGTGTTCGTAAGCCGATGATTTCATCATCATCGTAATTGAAATCCAGCTCAATGTCTTTTGGTTTTCGACAGTGTTGAAAAAATGCGGAAAGTGACCCTTAGCGTCGTTAAAACCGAATGTCATCGGTAAATTTGCGAGCGGCATGGGCATAAAATTTAATGTACCTAAAGAGCGTATGTTGTTACAAGTTAAAGACATAATTTTTGTCCCCGTGGAGATTATTTGCGGGTTCCATCTCGGTTGGTCTTCTAACACAGCCTTTAAAATAAAATGCACGTCGTATGAGCGCATGCTATGAGCGAGAGCCACAACTGCACAACCTGCTTTACGTTGGGCGAGATTAGACAAATGATTTAGAAACTGTTCAACAGGTGCCTCCCTAAAAACGTGTTGCCGTACTCCACACATGTAACAAATTTGATCCATGTAATCATTCGACAAGCAAACATTGCAAACAGTTTGAACAACGCACAAATTTGGGACATGCAGAAACACGTTGTTAGTATTTTCAAACGCAGTGTCCTGCCTGCATTCGAAGTCATAAAATACATAAAAGTGTAATTTTTCGTTCAACAGTTTAACGTCAGCCTTGTTCCTAACCATATAACAGTGGTGCCTGATGGGCTGTTCACTCTTACATTTGTAGCAGCGTTTATATCCACATCTATGGTTTTAATACGCGGGAACCGTTACATAGCAGGTTCGACAACGTTTGAATTGTTCGCACACTTGCTTTAAAAGGTGTCTGTTAAAGCAAGCGTCCCTCTAAAATCTCTGCTACAAATGTTGCAAGGAATCATGTCGTTATTATTAACGCAGGGTGGGCTGTCGTGGCAACAGGGACACAAGTACGGGCAGTTTTTGTGGCGATTTCTGTTGGCTGCACGCGTGCGACACAGTTCACAAAACTACTCTGGTTATGACGTTGTAATGGTTATTTTCGAACTGCGAGTTTAAAACAACCCTATCGTCTGATCTCGGCCCCTCGTAACACACGGTTTTACCTAACCTATGATTATAAACTACTATAGTATATTCGGACAGATACGCCTGAAACTCGGCAACATGTTCAATCGTACCAACGTTCGTTAAGTCCACACCTGCACGGTGACACATGCGCGTAGAGAGCTCGTCAAGGGGAGGCAAACCTTTCCTCGCAAGCTCGAAGTTGTCGTCCTGCCCGCGCCACGCAATAGCCATCACAAGGGCTTTTGACAAACAGTGGTTGTCGCTATTGTTTATGGCAATTATACTGTGTTTACGGCAACAAAACTCTTAAAAACTCGCCCCCTTAAGGATTTTGCGGTTGCCGAATCCTACAGGCAGACTTATTCTGTCCACGTGCAGGTGTAGCTCGTCGTGAGCGAAGAAACGTGCGTTGCTCTGCAGCACCTTGTCTATGGTTGTCAGCATAACATCGACCGACAGCTGACTGACTTTACGGAAGGAAAAGCCAAGCGGTTTGTCGGCGAAATTGGCGTTCCGTAAAGTCATCCCTATGCGGTTCGAGGGTGCAACTCCCCGCGACGCGTGAAGAATGATTTCGTTTAATCCGTTCTGTAAAGAAAATTGAAATATTTACAAATTATGTTTTTTTATGAAAAAAATAGTTTAATAAGTAGTCACACAAACCTTCAGCCAAGAAATAGAGTTCGCGTCGTCGTCCATCAGCTTGAATCGGAACGCAATGGCTATGGCGTGTATATTAAATTTCCTAATTTATTTTGTGCCCTCGGAAACAATTTTCAAATGCCTGAATAGTATGGGCGGGTTGTCAGGCGTCCATAAAACGAAAAAACGCATTAATTAAATAAATAAAATAACAATTTGTTAGACTTTAATCACACATAAAGTGCGTTAAATATAAATTCTAGGGCTAACTTACATCGGCCTTCTGTTGAGGTAACCCCTTTGCACTGCTGTGAATGGTGGAAGACCTTGAGCAGTCCAGCGGTTCCTGAAATTAAAAAAATAAATGTTAAAAACCATAGTTCTATTTAATACAAAAAATTGCTAAATGTGCATGTTTTAAAAGAAGTACTTACGTTTTTCTGAGCGGCGGCACTGCTAACAACAGGCTTCGCAAACGTGGCATGAACAGTGGAAAACCTTGAGTAGTCCAACGGTTCCTGAAATTAAAAAAAAATGTTAAAGCCATAGTTTTATTTAATACGAATAATTGTTAAATTATTTGTTTTAAAAGAAGTACTTACGTTTTTCTGAGCGGAGGCACAGCTAACAACAGGCTTCGCAAATGTGGCATTTGGAAGACGGCCCCCATCCAGTGAAACGAGCTGATTTTTAAATAGTTAACTAAGCTACATTGCTATATCGAATAAAAATTGAATGGTTTCAGTTTTTTCAAAAAAATGACACATTTTAAATAAATTGACGATGTATATTTTAAAATAAGCACGTACATTTTTCGAACAGGACGGCAAGTTAACACCACCGAGCGAACCAGTTGAGGGTGTCGGCCCCTGACCGAACCTTAAGCCCTGTAGTTGATTAGGATTCTGTAAACCAGAGTTTAAAATAAAAATTGGTCACTACGTTGAAAAACGTACCGCCAAATTATTTCAAATAGCGAATGTAACATGAGCAGTTATATAGCCATAATTTCAAAAAAATTTCTTCTGTTTTATAGGGTTAAATAACCAACATTTGATTTCCTTGCATCAAAATCAGGTGTATGCAATAATTTTTACTTACCATAGGTTGACGTATTTCAGCTACCCGCTTGACCAGCTCATTAAAAGTTTCCTTATGTTCAATAGGTATGAAACTCTCACCACACGCGATCTAATACCATGTGCAAGCAGAATAAAACGGTCGTTCGTAATAACACCTCCCCGGAACCAGTCTAAAATGTCGTAGACTGAGTCGAAAAGTTTTCCATGATAGCTTTTATAGCGAACACGAGCTAAGAAGGTAGAAAGCGATGTAGGAATGGGCTAACGCTCCATGATAGCGTTTAGAGCGAACACGAGCTAAGAAGGTAGGAAGCGATGTAGGAATGGGCTAACGCTCCACTAAAATTAGAAAGTTTCAACCCTCGGGACCCCCACTCCGCTCTAATGACAATGCAATATACACTCCGACTTTTAGACGTCACAACATGCTTTTTCCATGAAACGTGCTTTTAAACAGGAGAAAGCGGACATGCACCAGCCTGTTTTCTAAACGTACAATTGAGCACACCGCCGCAGGCAAAACAGTTTGCTCGACCACGATGCAGTATGCTTTTTCCAGGAAGCGACTCGTTCTAGAAGGCATTTACAAAATTCAAACGACTCCTACATAAACACGCCGATTTGCTTAATTAAAATTTTTTCTGTTAGCTAACGGCACAACATCGTAATACATCAGGCGCAGAAGTTGCACGCATGTTAAAAATACACAAAAATCAAGCACCCACAAGGAGGCATTCAAAAAAACAGTTACTTAATAATGTTAAAATTCTCACTTATTCGGCAAACTTTGAAAAACATATTTCGGTAATAAACTGATGCAGAAACGGGTTAAAAGCAAGAGTTCTCCGTAGCTCTGTGGATGTGGTGCCTGGGTACTGGCCAGACAAGTAGGGTTCACATCCGACTTGGGGCCGGCGCAAAAAGCTTTTTTAAATTAAATAAATCCGAGGGAGTGAGAACAGCTGTGAGGAGTGAGACGGAAGACTTCGGCTTGACGTAATCAAATCCAAAAATGGCCGCCGCGGATTTCGCGAATTAAAATAATTATTCACATGTGGTTAATTATCATGTGTAAAATCAAATTTCTGTAATTAAAATCGCGGATTTAATTAGGGCATTCAATTAGAGCATCTGATTCGCGGTGTAATTAGAGAATTTGATTCGCGGATTAATTGAATCAATCATTTTAATGGATCATTTTATTGACCCAATTAAAAACAAAATGGCCGCTATAGGGACAACTGTTCTACTGGTGCAATTGACGGTAAAGTTGGCGTAGGTGATGGGGTTCGCAGATCAACGATCTCATTGTCCTGAAGAGGTGTCGGCGTTTGTAAGTCAATGATTTCATCATCATCGTAATTGAAATCCAGCTCAATGTCATCTTTTTCATCCGTCTCAACGGGTGCAATTGACGGTAAAGTTGACGTCGCTGATGGGGTTCTCTGATCAACGTTTTCCATGTCCTGAGAGGTGTCTGTGTTCGTAAGGCGATGATTGCATCAATGGAAAATGCGGAGGTGGGCGAAAACGAAAATAACGGCGACGGTGTCTCTTCACCATCTGTTTCAACGGGTGCAATTGATGGTAAAGTTGGCGTAGGTGATGGGGTTCGCAGATCAACGATCTCCATGTCCTGAAGAGGTGTGGGCGTTCGTAAGTCGATGATTTCATCATCATCGTAATTGAAATCCAGCTCAATGTCATCTGTTTTATCCGTCTCAACGGATGCAATTGACGGTAAAGTTGGCGTAGGTAATGGGATTCCCTGATCAACGAGCTCCATGTCCTGATGAGGTGTCTTTGTTCGTAAGGCGATATTTCATCAATGGAAAATGCGGACGTTAGCAAAAAATAATGGCGACGGTGTTTCTTCACCATCCGTTTCAACGGGTGCAATTGACGGTAAAGTTGGCGTAGGTACTGGGGTTGACTGATCAACGAGCTCCATGTCCTGAAGTGGTGTCTGTGTTCATAAGGCGATGATTTCATCATCATCGTAATTGGAATCCAGCTAAATGTCATCTTTTTCATCCGTCTCAACGGGTGCAATTGACGATAAAGTTGGCGTACGTAATGGGGTTCTCTGATTAACGAGCTCCATGTCCTGAAAAGGTGTCTGTGTTCGTAAGGCGATGATTTCATCAATCTAAAATGCGGACGTTAGCGAAAACGAAAATAAGGGCGACGGTGTCTCTTCACCATCCGTTTCAACGGGTGCAATTGATGGTAAAGTTGGCGTAGGTGATGGGGTTGGCAGGTCAACAATTTCCATGTCCTGAGGAGGTGTCAGCGTTCGTAGGCCGATTATCCCATCATCATCGTAATTGAAATCCAGCTCAATGTCATCTTTTTCATCCGTCTCAACGGGTGCAATTGACGGTAAAGTTGACGTCGCTGATGGGGTTCTCTGATCAACGTTTTCCATGTCCTGAAGAGGTGTCTGTATTCGTAAGGCGATGATTTCATCATCATCGTAATTGAAATCCAGCTCAATGTCATCTTTTTCATCCGTTTCAACGGGTGCAGTTGACGGTAAAGTTGGCGTAGGTGATGGGGTTTTCTGATCAACGAGCTCCATGTCCTGAAGAGGTGTCTGTGTTCGTAAGGCGATGATTTCATCATCATCATAATTGAAATCCAGCTCAATGTCATATTTTTCATCCGTCTCAACGGGTGCAACTGATGGTAAGGTTGGCGTAGGTGATGGGGTTCGCAGATCAACGATCTCCTTGTCCTGAAGAGGTGTCGGCGTTCGTAAGTCGATGATTTCATCATTATTGTAATTGAAATCCAGCTCAATGTCATGTTGTTCATCCGTCTCAACGAGTGCATTTGACGGTAAAGTTGTCGTAGGTGATGGGGTTCTCTGATCAACAAGCTGCATGTCCTGAAGAGGTGTCTGTGTTCGTAAGTCGATGATTTCATCATCGTCGTAATTAAAATCCAGCTTAATGTCATCTTTTTTATCCGTCTCAACGGGTGCAATTGACTGTAAAGTTGGCGTAGGTGATGCGGTTCTCTGATCAACAAGCTCCATGTTCTGAAGAGGTGTCTGTGTTTGTAAGGCGATGATTTCATCATTATCGTAATTGAAATCCAGCTCAGTGTCATCTTGTTCATCCGTCTCAACGGGTGCAATTGACGGTAAAGTTGGCGTAGGTGATGGGGTTCGCTGATCAACAAGCTCCATGTCCTGAAGAGGTGTCTGTGTTCGTAAGTCGATGATTTCATCATCGTCGTAATTAAAATCCAGCTTAATGTCATCCTTTTCATCCGTCTCAACGGGTGGAATTGACTGTAAAGTTGGCGTAGGTGATGCGGTTCTCTGATCAACAAGCTCCATGTTCTGAAGAGGTGTCTGTGTTTGTAAGGAGATGATTTCATCATTATCGTAATTAATATCCAGCTCAGTGTCATCTTGTTCACCCTTCTCAACGGTTGTTATTGACGGTAAAGTTGGCGTAGGTGATGGGGTTCTCTGATCAACGAGCTCCATGTCCTGAAGAGGTGTCTGTATTCGCAAGGCGATGATTTTATCATCATCGTAATTGAAATCCAGCTCAATGTCATCTTTTTCATCCGTCTCAACGGGTGCAATTGACGGTAAAGTTGGCGTAGGTGATGGGGTTCTCTGATCAACGAGCTCCATGTCCTGAAGAGGTGTCGGCGTTCGTAAGGCGATGATTTCATCAATGGAAAATGCTGACGTTAGCAAAAACGAAAATAAGGGCGACGGTGTCTCTTCACCATCCGTTTCAACGGGTGCAATTAACGGTAAAGTTGGCGTAGGTGATGGGGTTCGCAGATCAACGATATTCATGTCCTGAAGAGGTGTCTGTGTTCGTAAGGCGATGATTTCATCATCATCGTCGTAATTGAAATCCAGCTAAATGTCATCTTTTTCATCCGTCTCAACGTGTGCAATTGACGGTAAAGTTGGAGTAGGTAATGAGGTTCCCTGATCAACGAGCTCCATGTCCTGAAGAGGTGTCTTTGTTCGTAAGGCGATGATTTCTTCAATGGAAAATGCGGACGTTAGCGAAAAATAACGGCAACGATGTCTCTTCACCATCCGTTTCAACGGGTGCAATTGATGGTAAAGTTGGCGTAGGTGATAAGGTCCGCAGATCAACGGTCTCCATGTCCAGAAACGGTGTCGGCGTTCGTAAGTCGATGATTTTATCATCACCGTAATTGAAATCCAGCTCAATGTCATCTTTTTCACACTGCGTATATGGGTGAGAAGATTTAAAATACGTCGCGATACACATGCTGTGTTCTTGCAGAAAGTCTGTAACACTTAACATTGATAGTGGATACCCCGCTTCATTATCTTCAGGATAATAACCACGAGCATTAGGTGTTGGTGAATTCATTTTTACAATTTTTCAATAATAATAAATTACCCCGACGGTTGTTGAACTGCACACTGAACTTGAAAACTATGATTAGCGTACGTACACAACCAGTAACTAATTTTGAATAATACTCAAGCAGTCAATTGGCGAGGGGGTGTGGGTATGCCATTAGACGCAAAAATTCAATAATTATACTTGAAAGTCACATTATGGAATTTTCTGAAAACTTTGTTTCTCGAAAACTCATCTGATTTAAAACTGATAATGATATAACGATGGGGAAAAGAAGCATTGGAAAGTTACTGTACAGGCTTGGATTTAAACATTTAGATTCTTTTCGCTAATGACACTAATGACTAACGACTAAAAAAGCGCCAAGAAAAACGTAATACTGTGCAGAAATTTGTATGATGAGTCAAGCATTTTTAATACTTTTCGTTAAATTGTTCTAAATACCAATTTACATTAAGTTGCTATATACAAATTAACCGTGTTTGTACACTGTTAGTTGTTCAGCAAAACCAGCCTCGTTTTTTAAATAAAATATGACTTTAGAACGTGCAAGACATAACCTTACAGTTAGTATAACAAAGATAAAGCATAGCTTTCAACGAATGTAAGAGAGATAGCATGATTGTGAGAGAGAAAGTGTGTGTGGCGTGACGTATACAGAGCATCGCGTGACTAATTCAAAATCCAAAAATGGCGCGAGCAAAATCAAAATCCAAAATGGCCGCCGCTTCAATTAAAACAAAATGGCGGCAATTCAAATTCCAAAGTGGCAGACGGCCCAGGCAATTTAATTAAGCATCACATGTGACGACATCAAAATGGCCGACGCCCCAGGCAATTTAGTTGTTATGCCCGCAGGGCTTAATCAATTAAAAGTGGTGGGGGTAATTGTCCTTATTCTACTACCCGATACCCCATGGATCTGCACCTATCTCCTCGCATAGTTTATCCCATGCTCTCTTTTTTTCGCTTTTTATTGATTTTTTAACATCGGCTCTCGATTCCCTATATTTTTGACGCGCCTTGTTTTTACTGTCTGGTGTAGGGTTGGTTTCGTTTCGTGCACCGGAACAAATGAAAAAAACTTGATTTATTATGAAGTATTTTTATTTTAACATAGTATAATTAGATATGACTTACAGCGGCAACACGAAATCTAAGATTAACTACTTTCTAATGCAGGACGTATATATACAATAGTGTTATCTATAAAGTACACAGTGGTTAAAATACAACAGCACAACCCGAGACTAATTGTTTTGTAATGACCAAAAAACCTGATGACCCCAGATAATAGGTTAATGATACCCCGGGATATTATTGTTTTTTTTTATATAAAGAATGTAGGTGTTACGTAACAAGGTCATCAATGATGTACAAAAGCAGTCTCAGCTTTGCCTCAGGAGTTGCTAACTAAAATTTGATATTGTTTTTGTTTTCGCGTATAGAAAAGTGTCACTGGTTCAAGTTATTTTCCAAATTGTTTTGTATACGTATATTTAGTGAAAGTCTAAATGTTCTCATTTAAAGTTCATACTAATAAAAAATACCTACGATTGAAAACCGTGTGTTTAAGCCTAAAAATTTCTAGCACAACAAGGATTCTTTTCGCCTAAGGCTAGGAAAATTGCCATTGTACGGATATACGTAAATGATGTTTTTTTAGACTTTTACAAAATGTACATACGGAAAAGAATTTGGGAAATAACTTACACCAATGACACTTTTCTAACAAAACAAAATTGTTACCCCTCGGCTAGAGGAAGTACCAATGACACGTGTTAGAAATTCAGAATGCATTGGAAACTATTCAGAGTCATTTGAATGTCAATCGAAATGTTTTTGCATCTGACCAATTACCTGCCCACATATATCCCATGTGTCATAGTTGCAAATACCGATCGTTCCCATAAATCTGGGCAACACTGGAATGCCGCTTTTATTGACTCTTACGGTTACGGAAAATATTTTGATTCTTTTAGTCGATCACCTGAAGGGAACCATTTAACATTTCTTAAAAAAATAGTAAATATTGGATCTATAACTTTAAGATGTTGCAAAATATAACTTCAAATGTTTGTGGAAAGTATTTTTTAGTATACTTATACTTAAGAATAAACGGTGTTTCGTTTTCTGATACTTTATGTATCTTTAGCAATAATTATGAAAATAATGATTATTGTATGAAAATATTGTATAATAATTATTTTACTAAAATAGCTTCATTAACACTGCCACTCGATGTTTACTTATTGTAATTGCATATAATTGTAATATATTTACATTGTATTTTATTTATTATGACTGTTTAATAAATACTTTACGCTGAAAAGAAAGTTCTTTTAAAATTATAGGCAATAAAGAACAAAACCATGTCTATCTTATATTTTATTCTGGTAAATATAAAGACCTGACTTTACAACAATTTATATGTATATACATATATTATTCAAATTTGCTATATTTTCTAAAATAATCTACAATTCGCTCTATTTCACATATAACAAACGTAGAACACTTAAAAAATAATTCATTTATAATAGAATCATTCGCGTAATTCCTTTTCAGTATATTTAAAACTATAGTATGGATAGGTAGAAAAAAATTAACGACTTCTAGAGCCACATCTTGGCAAAAGGAATTAAAGCCATACACTTGCTTTTCTAAGTCGTTAATACTTTTCAATAAGAATTTGGTCATTCTGCTTGAATTTAATAAGGTTGAGTGTGCTATATATAACTCGAACTGACACGGTGTTGTTTTGGACATAAACTTCACAGAATTGTGTTCGACACTCACAAAGAATAGTCTACAAGGTCGAACCTTTTCAATTTTCCGTATGCTAGAAAATCCAAAATAGTAGGCAGATTCTCCACAAATGCAGAAAATGTGCTTACCGAAAAATTAACGCCGGCATCGACACCCTGTTTTAACATTCGAATGCCAGGAACGAAATCACAGAAGGGGCCCAGTCCAAGAGATATATATATATATATATATATATATATATATATATATTTGGAGAGACAATTATTTAATGGTAGCGTTATGTCACACACTAAACGTTTTCTTTCTCTTGCTAAGTGTTTCCGAACATCGTCACGTACTTCTGGTGTAGGTTTGGAATTATACTTCTGTCGGCCTTCTCTTTCAAAGCGTTCCCAATCTTCCTCTGTTACTACTAAATCTTCTCCAAATGTATACTCGCCCTCTTCTTCTTTTGATTTGTTTGGTTAATTCGATCGATGCTTCTTATCAGCTAGAGGTTGCGATGAACACTCGGATGGATTTTTCCTTTTCAGTATGTGGGTGTGAATCTTGTCCTCTAACTTAGGGCCGGTTGTAGCAGTAGCAGTAGTTTTCAAAACTACGAGTGTAGTCGTGGTGTTGAAAGGCAACCATGGTTATTGGAGCGAATACAATTGCACTTGCTAAGGTAATGAGTGTTTCATGCTCAAGCATTATTTTATACACACAAAGAATGTAATTTCTAAACACTTAGCTCGTTAAAACAACAAACTTGGAAAAATTATTATCACATCCGAAATGTTAAAAACCTATTATTACTTTCCAAGTTCATACTACTAATAGAAAATACCAACGATTGAAAGCCATGTGTTTAAGCCTAAACATTTCTAGCACAACAAGGATTATTTTTGCCCGAGGCTAGGAAAATTGCCATTGTACGTATATACGTAAATGATGTTTTTAGACTTTCACAAAATGTACGTACGGAAAAGAATTTGGGAAATAACTTACACCAATGACACCTTTCTAACAAAACAAAATTGTTACACCTCGGCTAGAGGAAGTACTATTGGGAAAAAACAAACTCATTTACGTTTTCACATGCAAATATACCAAACCATTGTACGTATAATCGTATGTAAATGAAAACTTTTAGACTTTCACTAATTGTATGTATGGAAAGCAATTTGGAAAATAACTTGAACCAGTGACACTTTTCTATACGCGAAAACAAAAACAATATCAAATTTTAGTTAGCAACTCCTGAGGCAAAGCTGTAACGGCTTTTTTTCCATCAATAATAGCCTTGTTAAATAATACCTACGTTGTTTATTTAAAAAATAACAACATCCCGGGGCATCATTAACCTATTACCTGGGACCATCGGGGTTTTTTGTAATTAAAAAATCAATTAAAAACAATTAGCCTCGGGTTGTTTATGACCTCAGTCACATAGTACCTACTGCGGCGAAAAAAAACGACATTTCGTGTTGTCAAGCAAATGTACAGGGTGTCCCATTTTCGACACTTTTATAGGGTATCTCCGTAATTGTTGGTGCTATCAAAATAGTTATATAGGTGCTACGTGCTCTTTTTGGGTCAAACTTAAAATGGTAAAATCAAAATTTGTAAATTTTCGCTCGCTTAAGAGATACGGGGGAAAATAAAATAATTATCAATTTCAGAATGACCCTACATTTTCTTAGTTAAAAGAGATACAGAAAAATATTTTAAAGAAAAGTTTCTTTATAATGATTGTTGAATAATCTGCCGTTTTCAGAATAAGTATACGGGGTCAGGTAAAAAAGTTATCGGGCCTAACCTCATTTTTTCAAATAGAACACCCTGTATATTTTAATCTAAAAAGATAGCATATTAAATTCTGTTTTCAAAAATAGAACACACCGTGAATGATATTGGTTTTCTATGCGATTTATTTAAACTTTATTACTTTAAACCACAGTAGGCTACGAAACAAAAGCTAATATCCTAGAAACAAAACTATGTTGACATTCTAGTTGTTATTAAAATTTAACCTCGATTTCATTTTTACATATTCGTTTGTGAAAATGACTTATCAACAGGGTGCTCTTCCCCTGTTACAGCCAAAAATTAGCATGGATATTGTACTTCAGCAATTTATTCGCTTAGGTAGTTGTGTTGTAAATTGAGCTGTCGTATTATTTGGAAAATAATTCATGGAACTATTACTCAACAAAGTTAGATACAATTTGTCGTCGGTGTTCATATTTGTTGTAGGTCAGCTGCAGGTATCCACGAATTGTACGTATCGTTATAATTTTACCACTTTACGAAATACTCCTTGCGATGACCGCGGCCTCTTCCTTTTAACACTTGCTCAACTTTAAATAGAGCCTTATTATCTAAAATCACAGGTTATAATTCTTCTTAATAAAAAACACTTTCTATGGATTCGTTATTTAAATCAACTATTTTATACACAGATGGTTTCCTATTAATCACTTGCTTTATTATAAAAATTTCCCCGCTCCAGTTTGTTTCTAATCCTTTCTCGAACGTATGCTTACTTCTGGTGATTCTCACGTGTTGATTAACTTTATACTTTGCCTTTCTGCTAAGTCCCAGTCCATTTTCATACAGATTGTTCCACACTTCAAGTACTTTGTCACTATTTACATCCAAAGGTGCCATCTTAATAGACGAATGATAGCGACTGTTATACGAAACCAGTAAATTTTGTAAGACGTCCAAGTACCTGTATGAGTTAGCGTATGTAAAATACCGCCACATTCGGGTTTTTAATGTTCTATTGGAACGTTCAACGACCGAAGCTTTAACATCAGGATTTTGAGTCACATAAAAATTGATATGCTGTTTGAAAAATTTCTGCACAGATTTAGCCACAAATTCTTTTCCTTTATCAGTTTCTAGATTTAACGGCGTGTTATCAGCTTCAGTAAATATTTCGCGAAACTCTTTTATTACTATTTCGGAAGTTTTAAATTTAAGGGGTCTGGCCCAAGCTATTTTACTAAACACGTCAATTACTTTCCGTATGAAATTATTTCCATCACTATATTCAGCTAAGCTTTGCATGTCACAGAGGTCGGCCTGGAAATTTTTTCCTAACAGTTTTGTGAATAGTATAGGCATCTTGTTGTTTTAGCCATTCTTCTACTTCTAGAGTGTTTATTTTTCACAGAAGAAATTAATGAGTTTGCCCCCGAAAAACCTGATGGGTTTGAGAGGTCGTAATAAACATAGTTCATCGAAATATTTTTAAAGTTTAAGACGCTCCCAGTCCAAAATTGCAGACGTGTTTGAAGTTGATGGGCGCTTCCTTAGAGATGCTTTTGTGATTGATCCTCTTAACTGGGTCTTACTTTTAGATGTTTTTCTGGATGTACCTTTTTGCTGTGGTATTGAGGACTTCAATTTAGATACTAAAGCGAATTCGGTATTATCAGCTTCTACTTCATATTTTCACGCGGCGTCAGACTGGTCTGTCACATTCGGCTTTTTAGAATGCATTGTAGATAAAATATCGGTGTTTGAAATAGATTTACTGCTTGTTTCTATTGGTATTGTGATTGATTGCCGTGATTGTTTAGTGAAATGAAGGTATTTTTGTAACACCTGATTGTATTTCAGCCATTTATCGTAACCGGTTAATTTGGATTTTAAAACTTTATGCATTTTCTTATGAAGCTGTGATATATATTTTTCTCACTATCCTCATCAGACTTAAAACGTTGCGCTAGTTCAGGTGGGACAACCAATATCTTGGTGGCATGTTCCAATTTGCTTACTTAAAAATAGAACTCAATGCACCAGTAATTAATGGGGCCAGAATCAATGGTAAGAAGGCTCCACCTTGTTGCACCAGTATTTTTCGCTTTTTTTATAGGCTCCCCAGCTTTGACTAATTTCCTAAGAACATTTTTATGACGCGTAAGTTTTGATTTTTGGTTAGCCGATAAAGGTATTTTTTCCTTTAAAGAGTTATATACACATTCACAGACACAATGAATTTGTTTATCTCCTACGACTTAGTGCGTTCCTTCGGGCCGAGTTTATGTAATGCACGAAGCAATTCTGAATTCTTGATTACGTATCGCGACATCACTAATGAATGATTGTAAATTGCTCTGTGTCAGCTCTTTGGAATATAAATATAACAAACACCATCTTGTCGAAAAATGGACGTTCTGTAACTTGCAATGTCTGGTGTGTTCTGTTTCAAATCGAATAACAAGTAACCGTGAGGCTTAGTTGTTGCATTTTCATATGCGTCCTGGAGAAAACCAGGATTTTCTGGATAGATCAGTCTAGCTAGATTATTTATTTGAGCTCTACCTCGGGGTTTTTTAAAAACAATAATGTAATGGGCATTTAGGCAGATGTCTCTGCCCTTTTCCTTGATCGAATATTGTTTTTTGTATGATTAACTTGAAAAGAGGCTTCCACGAATGGGGCCCCCAGTTAATCCGCTGCGAATTCCGGTTCAATGGGATTGCCGGGAACTGCCACTTAATAACCCTTGACTTGGGTTCAGTTATTTGTTGGAGTGAAACAAGACTTAACAAACACGAGTATATTGAGTAACAACGATTACAAACGTCACTGATGGACCGATGGTTTTTTACAATAGCTTCAACTGTTGTGACATGCTTGGATTGGCCACGCGAAAATAGCGAATTGCGCGTAACCGTCACACAAAACAACCTGGAAACGTCTTTACCAGGGAGCTAGACCAACCGCAAATCAGCACAAAGCATAGCTGAACTTGCTTACTCGAAATTCTGAATCTAACTGAAGCTGAATTGACAATGAGCTGAACTCGCAAATTCAACAAGGAGGAGAAGGCTCAAACACTATTGGCTGAGGCGATCCTGTAGCCAATCGGAACGTCGCACGTTGTTTAGGAATAAATGCTTATTTTAAGAAATCTTAATGCTAAGCTCTCTCAATGAGGCATTGTATTGAACGAAATCCATAAACACATGAGTCCCAAATACGCTAAGTCGGCTTAAGTCCTATTAGAAAGTGTATCCATCCGCTTAAAAGCCATTAAGGGAAGCTTACAAATTCCTTTCCAATATTAACAGAGGCAAACAAATACGGCAAGATGCAAATTTGACTTTACCACGACCTTTGAATGAGATAGAACAGTTATGACTTGAATTACATGAATAATTATAAGCAAAAAGGTTTTGATGCACGCATCTGTGTGAATCAAACATGCCGTCCCCGAAGTGCCGACTATGGCACGACGTGATTAAATCCCAAAATTAAACTGAAATCTAAAACTACCAAATAATCAAATGCATAACAAGAACTAATGACAGATGATAATCCAAGAGCCTTACAGATAACCTACAACTAGCATGAATACAAGCAAAGAAGCAACTAAACCTAGCAAAATGTTCAATCAACGAAAACTACCAACTAAGAGCAAAGTCAATGTTTATTGCCCTTGATCGCAATGATCGTCTTTGGGTAGGATGTACACTTTACGCACCGAGCGTTTCAGGAGATTCCCTCGGGAATCGCGCACCTGCACCACACGCACAACACCATCCGCTCCTGGATATGTGGCCGAGATGATTGCCAGTGGCCAACGGTAGCTTGGAGATGCCTCGTCGTGAACGAGTACCACGTCGCCCACCTGGGGGGCTAGAGACGTGCTGGAGGACTTCCACTTAGGCCGGCGCTGCAGGAGGTGGAGGTAGTCCCGGGACCAACGATCCCAAAACTGCTGGGAGAGCCGCTGGACCAGCCCATAGCGGCTGAGAAGATTTTCCGGTATGTCATGGAGTTGGGCTTCCGGAAACGAAGTCAGCTTCCGACCGATCAAGAAGTGGGCAGGAGTAAGGACTTCGGGGAATGAGGCGTCGGTAGGGAGAACACAGAGTGGGCGGTAATTTAGTATCGCCTCCACTTGAGTCAGCATGGTGTAATACTCAACGAAAGTTAACTTTTCATTGCAAGATATTCGCCTTAAATAATATTTCAATGACTTTACCCCCGCTTCCCAGATGCCGCCAAAGTGCGGAGAGCGTGCCGGAATAAAATTCCACTTAATGCTATGTTTCGACAATTCCTCCCTTATGCATTGCTCACTAGAGCCTGACAGGATATTTTTTAATTCCGATAGCTGATTTCTGGCACCGGTGAAACAGGTAGCATTGTCAGAAAATATGTTGGAGGGTAAACCGCGTCTGGAGATGAATTCCTCAACCATGAGATGAAAGCCTCCGTCGTGAGGTCTTCCACGAGTTCAAGATGAATAGTCTTCGTGGCCAAACACACAAATGGGGCTACGTAAGCCTTTACTTCTTTCGCGCCTCGCCCGGATTTGTTTTTTATAAACACGGGACCCGCGTAGTCTATCCCGCAATTGCTGAAAGGAGGAGAGGGTGTGACACGAGCTTCGGGTAGTGATCCCATCAAGTGTTCATTCATCTTAGGCTTGGCCCGAAAGCATATCACGCAATTGTGTATTACTTTACGTATCAGGTCTTTAGCTCTCACGATCCAAAACTTATCCCGCAATGAGGCCAGTAACACCGAGTGTCCACAATGCAAGAGCCGCAAATGCTCTTGCTTCACGATTAGCAACGACAAGGGTGACTAGCTGGTAACAAAAGGGGATGTTTCTGATCAAAGCTTAGATTGGAATTTTCTAGACGGCCGCCCACGCGCAGTAGGCCCTGATCGTCCAGAAATGGGTTTAGAGAAAGCAGCGCACTATTTTTCGGCAATGGCGCTTTCTGAGACAAAAATTTCTCCGGAAAAGACTTCCGCCTGGGCAATTTTGATCAGACGGCGAGTCGCGTCCTCCAATTCGTCAATGGCTGGAGGTCCTGACCAGCGCGTTTCGGTGTTTCTGTTTCTCGCGAGACGCAGGCAGTACGCGACTACGCGCTGTAATTTTGTGAAACTGGAATAGCGCCTGAAAAGTTCAAATTCTGGGACGCGATGGTGAAGAGTGGCCACTACTGGGCGCGACTCTTGGGCTGCTAGCTCAACCGAATCAATTTTAACGGGCTGGGGTTTTAAGTCCGCCTGTGACAAAAACTCTGGCCCGTGCCACCACAAGCGTGAGTTGAGTAACTCCTGGGGTAACATTCCCCTGCTAATTATATCGGACGGGTTGCAATTTGTACGCACGTGAAACCATTCTTCCCTATTGCTTAGTTCGTGAATCTCGGACACCCGGTTCGCGACGAACATCTTCCAATTACTCGCATCCTTATTTATCCAGTGCAGAGTTATGGTGGAGTCCGACCAATAGTACACGCGGTGAAATTTAAATGCGGAGGAATCGAGTATAGTTTTAATCAAACGAGCCAACAGTAAGGCTGCGCAAAGCTCCAGACGAGGCAAGGATATTGTTTTTAATGGAGCGACCCTTGACTTAGCACAAAGCAAATTGGTGGTGACATTACCGCGCGCGTCAACGCAGCGTATATACACGGCGCACCCATAGGCTACGGAACTCGCGTCCGCAAATTCGTGGAGATCTATCGAATTTAAGTCATCGCAAATTACCCGCCTCGGAATTGCCAATGAGCCCAAAGCGTGTAATGAAGAATGGAGTTCGTCGTATCTGGAGCGCATCTCCATGGGCACCGTTTCGTCCCATGACAACTTCAACTGCCAAAGCCGTTGCACGAGAAGTTTCAAAGTTAGAACGCTTGGACCAAGTAGTCCCAAAGGATCGAATACTTGAGCCATACCAGAGAGTATAGCCCGCTTGGTAACTGATTTGCAACAGCTAGGGTTCACTCTGTAACTTAGCACGTCCCGCCGAGTATCCCAAAAAATGCCGAGAGTTTTCTCCGTGGCGTCTTCCGTCAAAGAAATGGGCTCTACGCTGCCGCGATCCACACCAATGGCGCTAGCTACTTCACTGTCGTTGGATGCCCACTTTCGCAATTCAAACCCGTACCCCGACAACGCGCTACTAATTTCGAATTGCGTTTTTATGGCTTCCGCCCTATTTTCAAAACCAGTCGGTAGGTCATCTACATAAAAATCCCGGCTAATTCTTAATGAGGCCTCTGGAAGCGATGCTTCGATTTCCTGGGCGATTTGTATCAAGCACCTAGTTGCTAGGTACGAGGCTGATTTAGTACCGTAGGTGACCGTTAATAATTTGAAGCATTTTACCGCTGAGGTTTTGTCGTCACGCCATAAAATTAATTGGTATTGCGTCTGCGAGGGGTCCAAGAGGATTTGCCTATACATTGTGGCGCAATCTGCTTTCAGCACGTACTTGAATTGCCTAAAGCGACAAAGAATTGCAAACAACGACTGCTGGACCACTGGGCCCTTATGTTGAAGGTCGTTAAGCGATACTCCGGAGGAGGACGAACAACTGCTGTCAAAAACAACGCGATGTTTGGTCGTTGAACTGTCCTCCTTTATGACTGGCAAATGTGGCAAATAAAACCGAGGATGAGGAAGGCTCGCTTCGTCGTCCACCTTGCTCAAGTGACCAAGCGACTCGTATTCTTTGAGAAATGCGGAATACGCGGTTTTCAACTCGGGATTTTTTGACAATTTGTTTTCTAATGAATAGAAACGCTTTAACGCTATACCGCGCGAGTCTCCCAGCGATGGATCATCTTTCCTGAAAGGTATGCTCACGATGAGCCTACGCGGCTCCGACGACGCCCGTTTCGTAGTCGATTGAAAATGGTCTTCGCAAAATTTGTCATCAGCAGAGAGTCGGCCTGATGAACCGTAATCCCCCTCGATTTCCCAAAATCTCTGAATGCCGTGCTCGATGCCGGCTACACTTAAATGAACTCTATTTGAAAGAATGAGCGCTCGATTTTCGACTTTCATGTTTCCGCCTAAAACCCAACCAAAAAGAGTTTTTGTTAAGAATGGCTGCTCTGGGCCCAATTTCACCTGTCCCTGACAGAGCACTTGCCAAAAGACATTCGCACCTAATAAAAGATCAATCTTTCCCGGTGTATTACAATCTGAATCGGCTAGCACAATGTTTGGTGGGATCTTCAAATTCCTCAACGAGAAAGAAAGGACCGGCAAAGGGTCCGTAATTTTGTCTAAAACAACACAGCTTAAAATGTCCTCGTATTTCTCGTTGCGGGAGCGGATTCGAACGTTTGCTCTGAATTCAGCGTTCAGAGCCCTGGCACCAACACCCGACAGTGAGGTGATATTACCTCGTTTCTCAATTTTGAAATTTTGACACAAGTCGGCGCTAACTAAGTTAAGTTGGGATCCGGGGTCCAAAAGAGCTTTTGCCCGGGAAAATGACCCGGAGGATCCTTCTACGAATACGTTAACCGTGGACAATAAAACTTGCGCTGGCGCCGCGATTGCAGGACGGCTACAGGCTGCTGAAACGGATGCGACGGATGCCTCGCTCGGGGCTACGGCCCCGACCTCCCGTGTGTCGCTGCTGGTTTCTGGCGGTCCAGGACGCGGCGACGAAGTATTTTCGTGCGCGTCGCGCTTTGGACGCAAACACAGTAAAGTATGGTGCTTTTTTCTGCATACGCGGCATCTCGACGATGTGCATTTTACCACGAAATGTCCGGGCTTGAGACAATTGTTGCATAATTTCAAACGACGCGCCTCTTCGATACGAGCGTTTACCGACAATTTTGAAAATGATTCGCAAGCGCTAATCGAATGATTACTATTTTTGCAAAAATCACAAGAGTGATTACCTTGCTCTCTGGCTACATGAGCGCGTGCATGACTTTTTTGCTCGGATCCCTGACTTCCCAAACTCGAACCTATTTTCGCAGCTTAACAACTCTCGCAAAGTAGGAAATTGTCCGGTATGTTTGTATAATTCCCAGTCAGTCTGCATTGCTGAGCTGAGCTTCGAAACTATGATATGTATTAGTATGGTGTCGACGGTGGGTTCTCCGTACGCCTTTAAAATTTCCAAAATTCTAACTACACTATCGAGCAGCCTTTGAAGAGACGAATGTGAATCCTTTTTTACGCTGTCTAAACTGAATAACGCATTTATGTTTGATTTTACTATCAGTTTCTTATTTTCAAATCGCTTGACTAGGATGTCCCAAGCAATGGTATAGTTATCGTTGGTAACTTTTAACGACGAGATTGAACTAGCAGCTTCTCCCTTAAGGGAAGAAATCAAATAGTAAAATTTCTGAACGTTGGTCAAATTAGCGTTGTTATGAATAAGCGACGTAAAGGAGTCATGAAATTGAACCCAATTCTCGAATTTCCCCGAAAAGGAAGGCAAATCTAAGGGTGGTAATCTTAATCCAGCGAGCTCTCCTGAAGGGCCACTTTGCAAAGAATTTTGACCTAGATTCGGTTTTATACCCGGACTGATCGTATTTATTGATAAGAATTCCTCGACTGTGCTACTAATCTCGCTAAAATGAGTCATAAAAGAGTCGAATTCATTGAAAAGTTCATCAAAGTGTTCAGCGTCGGCCTCCATTAGGCCCTCCATTGACTTCTTATACTCATCCAACAAATTTTGGAAACAACTAAACTCTTTTGACAAGTTGCCGACCTCGTGAGCCTTCATGGGGCTGGACGAAGAAATTCTATGAAATAGAGTTTCGAAACGATCTACTTGGGCTTTTATGAATTTGCAACGAGTGGTTAAAGCGCGAGTTTCCGACATGACCGTTGATGTCGAACGAGTTTCCACCATGACTGACACAAGCAAAAAACAACACTAAACGAAGGTGTAATGGAAAAGGACTTACTTTTGATTTGAGAACGTAGTAACTTCTTGACGAACAGAAAACCAACCCGCTGCCGATCGCTGCCGCTTGACGTGGGACCTGGACTCTGTGTAGGCTCTCGATGGTTGAATTTCCTGGTGTTGGCGAAGCTTCTTGACGCTTTCCGATGAAATGATGTTGGAGCAATTGCATCCACCAGCTACTGGAAACTTGTACACTCGCGTTTTTTAGCTTCTTCCACATCCGGCTCGAAGGACCAATGTTTTTTGTATGATTAACTTGAAAAGAGGCTTCCACGAATGGGGCCCCCAGTTAATCCGCTGCGAATTCCGGTTCAATGGGATTGCCGGGAACTGCCACTTAATAACCCTTGACTTGGGTTCAGTTATTTGCTGGAGTGAAACAGGACTTAACAAACACGAGTATATTGAGTAACAACGATTACAAACGTCACTGATGGACCGATGGTTTTTTACAATAGCTTCAACTGTTGTGACACGCTTGGAATGGCCACGCGAAAATAGCGAATTGCGCGTAACCGTAACATAAAACAACCTGAAACGTCTTTACCAGGGAGCTAGACCGACCGCAACCCAGCACAAAGCATAGCTGAACTTGCTTACTCGAAATTCTGAATCTAACTGAAGCTGAATTGACAATGAGCTGAACTCGCAAATTCAACAAGGAGGGGAAGGCTCAAACACTATTGGCTGAGGCGATCCTGCGTAGCCAATCGGAGCGTCGCACGTTGTTTAGGAATAAATGCTTATTTTAAGGAATCTTAATGCTAAGCTCTCTCAATGAGGCATTGTATTGAACGAAATCCATAAACACATGAGTCCCAAATACGCTAAGTCGGCTTAAGTCCTATTACAAAGTGTATCCATCCGCTTAAAAGCCATTAAGGGAAGCTTACAAATTCCTTTCCAATATTAACAGAGGCAAACAAATACGGCAAGATGCAAATTTGACTTTACCACGACCTTTGAATGAGATAGAACAGTTATGACTTGAATTACATGAATAATTATAAGCAAAAAGGTTTTGATGCACGCATCTGTGTGAATCAAACATATGGTATAAATAGATGCAGAAGCAGAACCTTTTTTTCTACAAAAAACGTATTTAAACGTTTGGTCTAGAATAATTAGCGAAGTAAATATTTTCATATAAAAAAATTACCAAAGAAACCCCCATAGTGCGTAAATCGTTTCTACACCCTGTATATGCAATTCTTTGTACGTGTCTGTTTCACAAACTTTTTTATAGACACCATACATTTTTTACACGTAAAACTTAACAAAAATGTGAAGGCAGGAGTTTTTAAAGATCAATTTGATTGAGAGATACAAACAAGTAAACAGCAAACTAGTTGGTCTCAATAATTTTAAGGCACCACTAATTTTTGTGAAAATAGTCATTTTAATTTCTTTAATTTTTCGAAAGTAAAATAACAAATGATGGTATGAATAGATGCAGAAGCAGAATATTTTTTTCTACAAAAAACGTATTTACACGTTTGGTCTAGAATAATTAGGGAAGTAAATATGTTCATATAAAGAAATTGCCAAAGAAACCCCATAGTGCGTAAATCGTTTCTACACCCTGTATATGCAATTATTTATATATGTTTGTTTCACAAACTATTTATAGACACAATACGGTTTTTACATGTAAAACTTAACAAAAGCGTGAATGCAGGAGTATTTAAAGATCAGTTTGATTGACAGATACAAACAAGTAAACAGCAAATTAATTGGTCTCAATAATTTCTAGGCACCACTAATTTTTGTGAAAATAGTAATCTTAATTTCTTTAATTTTTTGAAAGTAAAATAACAAATGATGGTATAAATAGGTGCAGAAGCAGAATATTTTTTTCTACCAAAAACGTATTTACACGTTTGGTCTAGAATAATTATGGAAGTAAATATTTTCATATAAAGACATTACCAAAGAAACCCCATAGTGCGTAAATCGTTTCTACACCCTGTATATGCAATTCTTTGTACATGTTTGTTTCACAAACTTTTTATAGACACACTACATTTTTTACATGTACAACTTAACAAAAACGTGAAGGCAGGAGTTTTTAAAGATAAGTTTGATTGACAGATATAAACAAGTAAACAGCAAATTAATTGGTGTCAATAATCTCTAGGCACCACTAATTTATGTGAAAATAGTAATTTTAATTTCTTTAATTGTTCGAAAGTAAAATAGCAGATGATGGTATAAATAGGTGCAGAAGCAGAATCTTTTTTTCTACAAAAAACGTATTTACACGTTTGGTCTAGAATAATTAGGGAAGTAAATATTTTCATATAAATAAATTACCAAAGAAACCCCCATAGTGCGTAAATCGTTTCTACACCCTGTATATGCAATTATTTATACATGTTTGTTTCACAAACTTTTTTATAGACACAATACATTTTTTACATGTAAAACATAGCAAAAACGTGAAGGCAGGAGTTTTTAAAGATCAGATTGATTGACAGATACAAACAAGTAAACAGCAAACTAATTGTTCTCAATCATTTCTAGGCACCACTAATTTTTGTGAAAATAGTAATTTTAATTTCTTTAATTTTTCGAAAGTAAAGTGACAAATGATGCTATAAATACATGCAGAAGCAGAATCTTTTTTTCTACAAAAAACGTATTTACACGTTTGGTCTAGAATAATTACGGAAGTAAATACTTTCATATAAAGAAATTGCCAAAGAAACCCCCATAGTGCGTAAATCGTTTCTACACGCTGTATATGCAATTCTTTGTACGTGTTTGTTTCACAAACTCTTTTATAGACACCATACATTTTTTACATGTAAAACTTACCGCAAGGTAAATGAGGTTACAGATGATGTATACATACAAAACTTAACTAAAACGTGAAGGCAGGAGTTTTCAAAGATCAATTTGATTGACAGATACAAACAAGTGAACAGCAAACTAATTGGTCTAGGCACCACCAATTTTTGTGAAAATAGTAATTTTAATTTTTTTAATTGTTCGAAAGTAAAATAACAAATAATGGCATAAATAGATGCAGAAGCATTATCTTTTTTTCTACAAAAAACGGATTTACACGTTTGGTCTAGAATAATTAGGGAACTAAATATTTTCATATAAAGAAATTATCAAAGAAACCCCATAGTGCGTAAATCGTTTCTGCACTCTGTATATGCAATTCTTTGTACGTGTCTGTTTCACAAACTTTTTTATAGACACCATACATTTTTTACACGTAAAACTTAACAAAAATGTGAAGGCAGGAGTTTTTAAAGATCAATTTGATTGAGAGATACAAACAAGTAAACAGCAAACTAGTTGGTCTCAATAATTTTAAGGCACCACTAATTTTTGTGAAAATAGTCATTTTAATTTCTTTAATTTTTCGAAAGTAAAATAACAAATGATGGTATAAATAGATGCAGAAGCAGAATATTTTTTTCTACAAAAAACGTATTTACACGTTTGGTCTAGAATAATTAGGGAAGTAAATATGTTCATATAAAGAAATTGCCAAAGAAACCCCATAGTGCGTAAATCGTTTCTACACCCTGTATATGCAATTATTTATACATGTTTGTTTCACAAACTATTTATAGACACAATACGGTTTTTACATGTAAAACTTAACAAAAGCGTGAATGCAGGAGTTTTTAAAGATCAGTTTGATTGACAGATACAAACAAGTAAACAGCAAATTAATTGGTGTCAATAATCTCTAGGCACCACTAATTTATGTGAAAATAGTAATTTTAATTTCTTTAATTGTTCGAAAGTAAAATAGCAAATGATGGTATAAATAGGTGCAGAAGCAGAATCTTTTTTTCTACAAAAAACGTATTTACACGTTTGGTCTAGAATAATTAGGGAAGTAAATATTTTCATATAAATAAATTACCAAAGAAACCCCCATAGTGCGTAAATCGTTTCTACACCCTGTATATGCAATTATTTATACATGTTTGTTTCACAAACTTTTTTATAGACACAATACATTTTTTACATGTAAAACATAGCAAAAACGTGAAGGCAGAAGTTTTTAAAGATCAGATTGATTGACAGATACAAACAAGTAAACAGCAAACTAATTGTTCTCAATCATTTCTAGGCACCACTAATTTTTGTGAAAATAGTAATTTTAATTTCTTTAATTTTTCGAAAGTAAAGTGACAAATAATGCTATAAATACATGCAGAAGCAGAATCTTTTTTTCTACAAAAAAACGTATTTACACGTTTGGTCTAGAATAATTACGGAAGTAAATACTTTCATATAAAGAAATTGCCAAAGAAACCCCCATAGTGCGTAAATCGTTTCTACACGCTGTATATGCAATTCTTTGTACGTGTTTGTTTCACAAACTCTTTTATAGACACCATACATTTTTTACATGTAAAACTTACCGCAAGGTAAATGAGGTTACAGATGATGCATACATAAAACTTAACTAAAACGTGAAGGCAGGAGTTTTCAAAGATCAATTTGATTGACAGATACAAACAAGTGAACAGCAAACTAATTGGTCTAGGCACCACTAATTTTTGGGAAAATGGTAATTTTAATTTTTTTAATTGTTCGAAAGTAAAATAACAAATAATGGCATAAATAGATGCAGAAGCAGTATCTTTTTTCTACAAAAAACGGATTTACACGTTTGGTCTAGAATAATTAGGGAACTAAATATTTTCATATAAAGAAATTATCAAAGAAACCCCATAGTGCGTAAATCGTTTCTGCACTCTGTATATGCAATTCTTTGTACGTGTCTGTTTCACAAACTTTTTTATAGACACCATACATTTTTTACATGTAAAACTTAACAAAAACGTGACGGCAGGAGTATTTAAAGATCAATTTGATTGACAGATACAAACAAGTAAACAGCAAATTAATTGGTCTCAATAATTTCTAGCCACCACTAATTTTTGTAAAAATAGTAATTTTAATTTCTTTAATTTTTCGAAAGTAAAATAACAAATGATGGTATAAATATATGCAGAAGCAGAATCTTTTTTTCTACAAAAAGCGTATTTACACGTTTGATCTAGAATAATTAGGGAAGTAAATATTTTCATATCAAGAAATTACTAAAGAAACCCCATAGTGCGTAAATCGTTTCTACACCCTGTATATGCAATTCTTTATACATGTTTGTTTCACAAAGTTTTTATAGACACAATACGTTTTTTACATGTAAAACTTAACAAAAACGTGAAGGCAGGAGTATTTAAAGATCAGTTTGATTGACAGATACAAACAAGTAAACAGCAAACTAATTGTTCTCAATCATTTCTAGGCACCACTAATTTTTGTGAAAATAGTAATTTTAATTTCTTTAATTTTTCGAAAGTAAAATCACAAATGATGGTATGAATAGGTGCAGAAGCAGAATCTTTTTTTCCACAACAACCGTATTTACACGTTTGGTCTAGAATAATTAAGGAAGTAAATATTTTCATATAAATGAATTACCAAAGAAACCCCCATAGTGCGTAAATCGTTTCTACACCCTGTATATGCAATTCTTTGTACGTGTCTGTTTCACAAACTTTTTTATAGACACCATACAATTTTTACATGTAAAACTTAACAAAAAGGCGAAGCAGGAGTATTTAAAGATCAGTTTGATTGACAGATACAAACAAGTAAACAGCAAACTAATTGGTCTCAATAATTTCTAGGCACCACTAATTTTTGTGAAAATGGTAATTTTCATTTCTTTAATTTTTCGAAAGTAAAATAACAAATGATGGTATGAATAGGTGCAGAAGCAGAATCTTTTTTTCCACAACAACCGTATTTACACGTTTGGTCTAGAATAATTAAGGAAGTAAATATTTTCATATAAGGAAATTACCAAAGACACCCCCATAGTGCGTAAATCGTTTCTACACCCTGTATATGCAATTCTTTGTACATGTCTGTTATTGTTTCTTGTATCGAAAATGTTCCGAAACAACCATTATTTTTAAAAATATTTAAAATAAATTCTTTCTTTTTTTTTAAGATTTCATTATTAGAGTAAACAACTTAGGTTCAATTGTAAATACGTTTTACAAGACCTCTCTTTATGTTTTTGTGATTGTTGGAGTTAAAATGTAAGTAAATATTAGTGATGGTTTTCATGTGATATACTGATGTTTTAAAGTACATTGTATGTGTGTGTGTGTCAAGTAATATAGTGGCGTTACCTTTTTCTGTAGGTAGAATTTTAGTTTATTGTATTATCAGTTTCTTTTTGTTTAAAGATGTTTCGTCTGATTGTCATTTTCTGGAAGTTTCTTCTATAACTGCGTATATTTTACTTAACAAATACGATTGCGTGTTCACACATTCAGTATCTGTTTTTGACAACCTTGTTCTTCGTTTTTACGCCGATCGTTTGAGTGATATATTACTATGATAGATAGCACTCGTTATATCTCAGAAAATGACATTTTAGATAAAATAGTGCGTCATGTCTAGACTCTCTAGTAGGGCATATAGTTTTCTCACACCGAGAATATGGAAGAGATTCAATTGACTATTCAACACTATAACATATAAGCCAATCACATTGCAGACATTTGCTTTTTTCAACCAATAACAGCAGTATATCACTGAATATTGGGCACCATGCAAAATATTCACAAAACAATGTACGTACTCAAAAAATAAATAGCCTTGTTGCGAAATATCGCTTAGCAACGATGATCTGTCCTGAGTGATATCGCTAGGTTACGTAACACTAAACCCCAACAAACGGTGTGGCTTGTTTTAAAAATTTTAAAATGCTGTGTTTTGGAAGTATTCCACTGAATTTAATTGAGAATGAATAATTATATTAATTGCTGGATTATTTTTCAATAAAGTTAATCGTTATGTATTAATATTGTTAAATAGTCGTCTCAAATACCACTCGAAGTGGATATATTTTTGACAAATATTTTGTCGTTTCCATGTAAATTATTGCGTTTAAATTTCACGATACAAAATCACATCAAAAATGTCACGAGCCGAATAATTTCTGCCACTGCTTGTGGTATTACCCCTGATTATTCAACACCATAATGAACGAACCAATGAAAATCGTTCAATTTTTCAGAAACGGCCAAGTAAAATTGACTGTCTTTGAAAACACCCAATGTCGCAGTGTTTTCACGCGAGCCCGATTAGTTTCAATGATTTCAATTAAGTGAGTAGAATTTGACTAACATTTCAGCAAAACGTCAAAGTGAAGTTTGCAAATCATCGTCTATATAAAAATTCATAATAATCGTGTTGGAAGCTCCAGTATTGAATTAAAGGTGGAAAACGTTAAAAACAGTGTGCTGTCGAACACGGTAAAAGTCATCTACCCATATTGTTGAATATTCTTTCCAAATACCACGCAAAAATTTTGAAGAGATTTTTTTCGTTAACATGCAAATTATTGCAAATTTTTCTCAACAAATACTG
>CALNHX010008717.1:0-57429 GCA_940337035.1 Agriotes lineatus
CATAATAAAGAAAATCACTTACTGCTGTTAGGAGTAGTAGTCGAAGCACATGTTAAAAGTAAGGTTAAAATTTAAAAAATTGAAAACGTGATAGAACTCGTTTTAAAAAACACACCACATGGAGAAGTAAGTAATTAACGAGCAAACTATATTATAAAAATCATTGTACTGGTTAATACATAAAAATTAAAAATTTGAAAAGTTATGGAGGGACAGTCATTGATGGTGGCTGCACTCAGTATGAAGTTAAGTACAAAGGTAACTAACCTAAAAATAGAAAAATCCCTAGATTCAATGACAATGAAATTACCAGAGAGGGTCAAAGATTTTCAATAAAAAAGAAGAAAACCAAGTAAGTGACGGAATCAGCAAAAAAATAATCAAAACATACTATTTAGTAGGTATTCGAAAAAATGTAATCAGTATCAAAATCTGTAACTTCACTGAGTCTGAATATATTATTATTGGACACAATTTCAAAAATTTCAAGTGAATTCAACAAAATACCTTTATTAGCTATATGCAAAATTTTGTAATCTTTATTAGTAAAACTGTGGTTAGACCCCAAAATGTGATTAGCAAAAGCAAATTTATTAGGCTGGTCGATTGTAAAATTGTTGTATCTGATACAAGCGGAATTATCTTTAATTATTTTTCTGAAAGTACGTCCAGTTTGACCCTTCAGAAATTGGTAGTCTTCAATAAAGATTCCACCCCTTTACTAGAACGATCTGGTGTCTACCGCCTTGACTGTTCGTCGTGCGACTGTTTTTTTCAGAAAAAGAATTTAAAAATATTCCCTTTGTATCAGAAACAACAATTTTACAATCGATCAACCTAATAAATTTGCATTTGATAATCACATCTTGGAGTCTAACTAAAGTTTTGATCCTAATAAAGATTTTGCATATAGCTAATAAAGGTATTTTGTTGAATTTACTTGCAATTTTTGAAATTATGTCCAATAATAATGAATTCAGACTCAATGAAGTCACAGATTTTGATACTAATGACATTTTCTTGAATATTAAATGGTATGTTTTGGTCATTTTGCTGATTGCGTTGCTTACTTGGTTTTCTTCTTTTTCTTTAAATTGTTTGATCCTCTCTGGTAATTTTATTGTCATTGAATCCAGGAATTTTTCGATTTTTAGGTTAGTTACCTTTGTATTTAACATCATACTGAGGGCAGCCATCATCAATTAATGTCACTCCTTAACTGCCGGGCTCCATAGCTCAGTGGTTAACCCTTTTGGCTACTGATCTAATGGTCAAGAGTTCGATTCCCGATCCCGGCGAGGTATTTAAATAATAAATAATTCGGATGAAAACCTCTACAGAATGCCATCATTCGGAAGTGAAGTAAAGCTGTGGGTCCCATGTTACTACGATGTGTAACATGTAAAAGATCCCTTGCTAGGGTTGGAACTCCTTAGTCTCGGCAAAATTCTAAGTAGGACTAAGGTGCCTGGCACTCTGCATGCCTAAATCTTGTTGAAGGGGTTGGCAAGAAGGGCGTATGAAGGCCTACTTGCTTGACATAAGTCTCCAGACAAATAATGCTACTACTACACTCCTTAACTTTTCAAGTGTTTAATTTTTATGTATTAACCAGTTCAACAAGTTTTCTAATGTAGTTTGCTTGTTAATTAGTTACTTTTCCATGTAGTGTGTTTTTTAAAACATTTTTTTATCACGTTTTGCAATTTTTAAAATTTGAAACTCACTTTCAACATGTGCTTCGACTATTACTATTAATAGCAGTAAGTGATTTTCTTTATTATGTATTTCATTGTTAACCACATGCTACCGTAGATGATCATTATGACCTGAGCATGAAACCAGTTTGGTTTCGAAACATGTTTCCACCCATAATTTTACAATAAATGTTCGTGGAGAAGACTATTTAGCTTTGTTGCTTCATATCAAGACATCTTCGTTAAAAGCATGACGGATCACCTTCCTATTGAAATTGAATTACTTTTTACAATACGGTAATTGTAATTGGCAATTGTCATTTTTGTTAAATCTATTTGATAATTACTTTTTGAAAGTAATTAATCACTACATCCAACTACTCAATACCTTTTGAGTTATTAAATTACTCTTAAATGTTTAAATACCTTCACAAGTATTTGATTTACTTGTGGCAATTAAAATTACTGGCGGTAATTAAATTTCTTTGTGGTAATTTAATTACTACATTTCTGACCTCGATTGGGTTTAAATCACCAGAATGCAGAAAAAAAGGTAAGGCCTTATTAAGTTACATGTTTATCAAATTGGAATAAAGTATTCCTGGCACAATATTAGTATAATTTATGATTTTCTACGGCTAGTCAGATAACAGTTAATTTTGTGCAACATTTGCAATTACAACGAGGTGTGCACGAGCAAAAATTTTTTAAGATACAGCATAGATTTGTCTTGCATCAGGAGAGTAACTTTTTTTTATTTGCCAATTTTATAGATATTTATAGAAGGTGCCTACTTTTTACTTATTTTATTATATCTACCTAAATTCCTTAATTTTATATAAACAATATATCATTTTTAGCTTTGACTTTATTTATTTACCTAGATGATGCAACAAAAGAAACTAAAATCTTTTGGTTTTGATAAACAGTGCAAGCAGTTAAAAGAGTTAATTATCAGAAAGTATTTAAAAGTGATAATAATATGTAGGTAGGTTACTATAGTTAATCCATATATTGTTATGATACACTAAGGGTAGTTGCAAAATAAAAATATAAAATTGATAAATTTGGAAGATTATTACAATCAAAATTTTAGGTGTTTAGATAAGGTTGAGTGTTAATTTCAAAATGAATAATGAAAATTAATTAAGACAATGAGTAAGGTAATTTGATAAATAAATAGCAATTGAGTATTCAAGTTTGATGGTTGAGTTTAATTTTAATAGAGTTTCAAGCCAAGGTTACAATTGACAAATGTGCTTGTGATAATAGTAAAGAATTGTAGCATGTAATAATAGGACATTAATATTTTTAAGAAGGCAAGAAGAATTGTAACTACGAGAGATATAGAAATTTGTTTAGTTAGTTAAATAAACAAACTCATAGAAAATGTAAGTATATCAAATTTTGAAATAACTAATTTTGAGAATAAAAAGGTTGAAATTATGCCTTATTTTAAATAATTGTTTGGTAAATTACAAAATAAAGGGGCTATTAACAAAACTACGTTGTGTAAGTGTGAAAACATAACATTAATTTAATAAAACCATACAATCGGCGAAGAGATTATGCAATGCAGTGAATTGAAAATAAATAACACAGAAGATTACATTATTTGAAAGGATTTGGATTTATTGATACATTCAAGATATAATTAGGATTTATTGGTGACGTTGGTGGTTGCATGGAAGATGGGTCAAACATTTAAAAGGAAGTTGCAGGAATTAGCTGCTTGATTTGGACGGTTATGTGGGAGTTGCTGGATACAGAGTACTATCTAAGGAAAAAAGAAGGTTAGATTGGGATCATCTATAATACTGAAACTTACCAGGAATCAATTTGAGTGACGGTGACATTAATAAAGGGAGCAGTACTGGATTCTACGAATAATAGGAGTTATTGACAGGTTAGATGCGGTTTGAAGGTTGACGGACCATCATAATTGTGACTATTGGAGGAATCAGCGGTAGGCAAACTATGAACATCGGGAGCTGTGGACGTTGGGAGCTGTTGGTATTTGGATATTTGCAGTGAAAGCTGGAGAAGATATAAGGTTTGTGTTAATAATTCATATAAAAGCATTTTGAATAATAAACAATAAAAGAAAGAGTGAAAATAAATATAATACAGTACCTACTGTGGTAAATTGATTAATAGATGATATGTCAATGTAAAGGATAATTGTCAATATTTGGTTTGATTAAATGTAGAAGTCAAGTTGACAGTTAATGTCACCTAGAAAGCTGAAATTTTGCACAGATGTTTCCTTTATGATGTATACAAGGAATAAGGGAGGATATTTCGAAATTCATCCCAGTAGGGTGTTTTGGAGTGTTGTGAGACAAGGTCAGGTCAAGGTTGCCACCCCCCACCACTCAACCTGCCACCCCCCACCACCAACAATATTAAGTTCAAGGCTAAGTGGTGGTGGGGGGTGGCAACCTTGACCTGACCTTGTCTTAGAACACTCCAAAAGAAAAAAATGTTTAAAGTGAATGACCTCAACTATTTTTCAAGGTACACACTCCTCCAATGAGTTCTACCCCTAATGTTTCAAGAGCTTTTGCACACTTACCTTGACCTACCCTTGTCTCAAAAAAAATCTTCAAAGAATTTTTTTAGTGTCGGCATGGACCTCCACCACTGCTATTCACAGGTGTCGTTTCGAGAACGTGTACACTAGCACTATTTCAAGATCTTGCACACTAACACTTGCCTTGACTTACCCTTGTCTCAAAAAAACCTCTAAAAAATTTTTTTAGTGTCGGCATGGACCTCCACTACTACTATCCACAAGTGACGTTTCGAGAACGTGTACACAAACACTTTAGGAAAAAAAATATATGGAAGAAACTAATATTTATTTTTTCTATGTACAAAAGTAACTAAGTTCTATTTACCAGATTAACTAAAGTACACTAATATACACACTAATATTATATATAGAACTTACGCTATTCTTCAATAATGAAGTTGTGTATTTCTCCATTGTCACTAAAACTATCATTAGCACCGTCAACGTCGTAGGCTTCGGTGGACACGTCGGAAAAGACAGAGGGTGCAGGTGAGCTGGCGTCGAAGTCTGAGGGATCCCAACTCAATGATACCTCAACATCGTCGAGCTCAGCTAAAGCTGCAGCCTCTCCAACCAAGACCCTGTTCACGATGTCTTCCAATTGGGGGACGATGACGGAAGCCTCCCAGTTCTGCGTTGACAGATGTCCAGCGGTGTAGTTGAAGAACAACGTAGAGGATGAGGGGGTCAGATATCGGAGGAGCAATACTAGGGGTTCTTCTGGAGCCGGTGTCCATGTGAACCGGCTCAACCAGTACCGCATCCGACCGGCAGATAATTCTGCACGTGCCTCTTCGGGAGCGTACACAATTGTCAATGATATAAAATTTATGAAAAACAACATTTTAACTACTGAATGTTTGTGAGACAAGTGTTGCACAGCGTTGAAAAACAGAGTTGCCGGAAACACATAACGTTACGGTGAAGGTCGTCCAGTTTTATGTATACTCGAGTTCAAGTGCGTGCATTCAAAGTTCATTTATATGCACCATGAATTCAGGGTTCGAGTAAAATGATTTCCCGAGCACGTCAAAAACCACACTAACCACAACCGCATTCCACAGTTCAAAGACTCGAGTTCAAGTGTGTTCATTCAAAGTTCATATGCACCATGAATGCAGGGTTCTAATTAAAATGAATGCCGGCTACTAATTGCCTTAGAGCAAAGAATATAGATAGGGGAAGAAGGACAGCCTTATGGGCTAAAGAGTATATGCTGTGATTTGGGTTGCATAACTATTTACTTGGTTAAATATATCATATTTTGTTCGAAAATGCCGCTGGAAGCTCATAGCGTCAAAGTGATTACCTTATCAGTGGCATTCAGCAGGTAAATGCGTCATTAGCATTCTTGAGCTATAACAGTGTTGCAAGAACTTTCTCTCTACAATTCCGATAGTTTTACAATGGTTGTACCTACCCGAAATAAACTTGTATTCTGCCAAAGAATATTTAAGTAGTTTGATTCTGCTTACATCTAAGTTAAGTTTGTTACAAAGAATATTAAATATAGGTGTATATTCTTTTGTTTGTTTTGTTATTATTTAAAACATTTATTGTCAATCGGATGAACTCGTACCAATAAAATAAAGGTTTTATAAGTTTCACATGCAACACTTTTAAACATTTAATAGGTAGCTAGGTACCTATAAAAATTACATAAGAGGTTTCTAATATAATTTCAACAAAAAGTTCACCGATGAGCACAAGATTATACGGAATACGGATTGTCCCCACTTTATTCTCACAAAATTCTATAATAAATATAGAATTAGCTATGTACAAATAATGAAAAAAAAACATTAATAAACAATATACGGATTTTATTTAAACATTTTAATACGAGAGGAAATTATTGTTCAAGTAATGTTGACGATTAATATAGTTTACAGTGATATATTTTAAAAAGCAAATAAAAACAAAAATAATATTTTATCTTGTGAAGTTGATACGTATAGAGTACGGCTACTAAAACAGTACACCTTGAATATCTCATTTACTTGATGCATTAAAAAATGTCTATTTAGGCACATTTATGTTCTATGTATTTACGTATCTACATGATAATTTGTACGTTTACAAGTGGCTGAAATAAAGACAATATTATTATTAATATTATTTACACTATATGCTAATAATGTTTTCTTAAAACTTACACACGACTTACTATTTTTAAAATAATATTCAAAATGTTCAAGTAACATCGTAACTATTTTTATTAAAATACTTGAAGTTTTTTTTAGGTAAATAACACAGTCGCCCGCACCCTAGTCTTTTTGCTGTAAAAACAGTTCATTATGATGCACTACAGAGTCACGGCTGTACATATTTTGACACTGATCACAATTAAAACGTAAAAGCGTTTTATGAATGACATAACTAGCTACATATACCGTCGCACAAGATTCTAATGTGGCTTCTTGATTTGGTTGTGTTGAAACTTCTGTTACCTCACTGAGTAAACTGAGGTCACCATCTTCTGCTAATTCAGTTTGTTCAGCAACTGTATATGGTATGTCCTCAACATATCCCATGACATCTTTTTCTGGCACTTCAACATTCGCCATATTGACAACAGCATCTTCATCAACTTCGCAGTTGGAGCTCTCTGTAGGATGCTGCAATTTAACCAGCATGTTAAACTGTAGTGCTTGCCCTCTACGTAAAAATCCTTTGATAGGAGATTATTCCGTACGCTTTTTATCAAGTGCGGTACGTCATATATTGCAAAAATTTTTGCGTCGCAGACAAAAAAATACGGCTGTTCTGCAGTAACTCCTAGATTTAAAAATGCAGCTTTATTTGTAGCAGCTTGGTCACTAGTAACAGCACGCACTTTAAGTCCTATTCTTTGTAACTCTTCGATGTTTTTAATAATGAGGGAAGATAGCTCTCCATGTTTAATGGTACCTGAAGAAACATAAAAGCTGACAGGAATCTTCCATTTGTGAATAAGTCCTCTTGCCATAAACACTAGTGCATGACTACCGATTTTGCTTTTCCGTCCAAGATGTCCTAAATCTTCGAAACCTTCAATCATATCTTGGCGTGGATTATATTCTAGACCTTTCTTTAAATGCATTTCGTCAAGTAATACGACACACTGTTTTTCATCATCGGTCATGCTGTTAACTTTAACAGCCAGTTTTTTCATTAGTTCCGTACTGGTGCCTGTATTAAGTTGGTTTAACCTTAACCATGAAACTATTGTAGATTTGGAGGGCATAGTAAATTTTAATTTTTCTCTCATAAAAAAGTAGAGGGCTGGAGATTTGTGTTACATATTTAAGGTCAATTCTTTTTCAGCTTCTGTCCAAGGTTGTTTACATTTGTGAGAAAGTTGCATATTTACAAAGACGCGAACGGTTTTTGGTTTCAAGCCCAATACATCTAAATTAGCCCCCTTTCGTGCACATTGCTTCTTCATACGGTAAATTTGTGATTTTTTGGCCGCCACTTGTCTTCGCAGTTTTGCAATTTTTTGATGTAGCACAATAGAACTACGGCGCTTTCTTGTTTTGGTAGGTGTTGGCATTTCTAACATGGCCTGTTGAAATATGGTTTTTAAAAATAAAACATACTAATAACAGAAAAGATTTTCATGCTGTAGGCTCCATTAAAATGCTTTACAAGCTCATTGTTTTGCCTACATATTTCTACACAATTTATCAGAGAATTCAAAACGTCAATAATTTTTCTGTATTTTATGAAACTGCCAACCTTTGCTCATTTTGTGTTATTGAATAAAAACGCCTAAAGAAGTGAAAATTGATCACCCTGTATACTTACTGCTTGGGATTTAGTTTTGATTTAATTAATAAAACTTTAAAAGAAATTTTAACTAATTACACCTTATTTAATTAGTACCTACACGAAGGTCGAGCAACAAATTTGGGGAAACTATAAGATTTAAGCCCCTATAATCGGACATCGTGTTAACCTACTATCGATGGAAAATTTAAACATTTTATTATACAGTGTGGTGATAAAGTTCCACACAAAATTAATAATTTTGTTATTTAATGTTTTTTGGGAAAACCCTGACACATCAATTTTATTCTTTAAAAAGTGGACATGGCACCGTCCCTAGACTTTCCCATACTGGAAATTGTTCATATGTTCTTTTGCATTTAACAGTATGGTTATTTTCCTAAAACGGCTGCT
Organism: Agriotes lineatus; assembly: GCA_940337035.1. Classification (NCBI taxonomy): domain Eukaryota; kingdom Metazoa; phylum Arthropoda; class Insecta; order Coleoptera; family Elateridae; genus Agriotes; species Agriotes lineatus. The sequence continues at coordinate 8,437 of CALNHX010008717.1, forward strand.
TGAGCGCTATCGTAAAATCCCGCCTCCTAACATGGTTAGGTAAAAAGTCCCTGAAAATCGTATTTTTTTATTTTCTGATTCTTTGAAGCAAAATAGTAACGACAATTAGAATAAACAATTAATTTTTCAAAAATAGAAGGGGGAAGGAGGCTTTTGTTTCTGCGCTATGACGTCATTATTAATTTTTTCAAATAAAAATCCCATTTTCCCCCCTTATGTTGATAGATCTCGCCAGTTAAATGGTGATATAAAAAATTAGTACCCCACATAACAATTTTTTGAGAAAAATACACATGAAGTTCAAAAAATTCAGAATTTTTTTAAATTAAAATAACGCACCACATCTGTTTCCTTAGAAACGTTAAATTGTTGATTTTGACACATTTGTGAAACAGTGGTAAATGTTTTAAAATCAAAATTAGGTAGTTTTTGTCATAGCTCTTATTTTCATTAAAAATAAATTCTGAATTGTTTGAACTTCATGTGTATTTTTCTCAAAACAATTGTTACCTACGAGGGGCACTCATTTTTTTACATCATCATTTCACTGGTGAGGAGATCTATCAAAATGAGGGGGAAAATTGAGTCTTTTTAAAAAATAAAATGACGTGTTTCGGGGTTTTCCAAAAAAACATTAAATAAGAAAATAATGAATATTGTGCGGGACGTTATCACCACACTGTATACAGAACGGGCATTTTTAAAGGAACTAACCTGTATTATAGACGAATCCGGTATGGTATCTGCATCTAATTGCTTAGGCGAAGCAATATGATCTTCACCCAAATGAAAAGAGGCCGAACAAGACGTCGCTTTACCATAGACCCTTGGCATGATCTCTTTTTTCAATGCGAGTTCTTTGGGCGACACTGGCGATGTTGCGGGGTCAGGCTGCATGGCAGTTTTGTAATTTAAGGGAACAGCATTATGACTCAGCCTATTTTTTCTTGAATTCATAAACTGCTTTTCGGAAAAATGCATGGTTGAAAAAATCGACCAGTTTCAGTTTTTCGATTATAACAATTATAACAATTGGCCTCATAAATGTGCACTTTTTTCCCCATTTGACCGAAGTTGTATCTCTTACCGTTTTCGAGATGCCAATGGTGGCACCTCGAAAATGGCCCCACTCTGTATAAAATCTTGTGTATATTTTGAGTGCAAAATCAAATTGCCAATTTCGCTCTTATACAAATAGCTGTTAAAATCATAACTCTGTAACTTCCTTGCAATTTGGCAACGCTGAGATGCGTTCTTGGGAAAAATGCGACAGGAAGCTGTAAATGCGTCTACGACCGCAGCCGTGAACAAGTTCATTAGTACTGGCGGCGGCTGCTTGAGGGCCAGGCAAGAACTGAGGAGCTTATAAATAATACGCTAATAACCCATAGGCTGTCCTTCTTCCCCTATCTATATTCTTTGCTTAGAGTAAAGGTCTTCTAGTTCAGGAAAATGCAACCACGATAGTATTTCTGCAGGAGCGCAGGTATAAAGCATTGAACAATTGTAAAAAAAATATCCGGGATTGTCGTCAAAAAAATGAGCCAGTAATTGATTTAGGAAGTGAGAAGGGGAAGGGAACAAAAATGTTAAGTCGGTAGTACTGTCGTCACCAGCACCGTAAATTCCATTATCAGGAACATAATGAAACAACACTTCCGATTGTTCGAGTAACATTGTTTTCCGAGCACGTCAAAAACCACACTGACCACAACCGCATTCCACAGTTTAAAGACTTGAGGTCAAGTTCGCTGCAGTTCATTCCTATATAGGTCGAAACGCGCATTAAACGTTTGCTGGTAGTTTATTGGAGTTCATTCTTCTATGAGTAGATCCGCATTCCATGATTTCCCGAGCACGTCGTAAACCACACTGACCACAACCGCATTCCACAGTTTAAAGACTTGAGTTCATTCCTATATAGGTCGGAACCCGCATTAAACGTTCGCTGGTAGTTCATTGGAGCTTATTCCTCTATGAGTAGATCCGCATTCCATGATTTCCCGAACACGTCGTAAACCACACTGACCACAACCGCATTCCACAGTTTAAAGACTTGAGTTCATTCCTATATAGGTCGGAACCCGCATTAAACGTTCGCTGGTAGTTCATTGGAGTTTATTCCTCTATGAGTAGATCCGCATTCCATGATTTTCCGAGCACGTCGTAAACCACACTGACCACAACCGCATTCCACAGTTCATTCCTATATAGGTCGGAAAGCGCATTAAACATTCGCTGGTAGTTTATTGGAGTTCATTCCTCTATGAGTAGATCCGCATTTTCGACTCGAGGTCAAGTTCGCTGCAGTTTATTCCTATATATAAGTAGCAACCCGCATTCAGAAATTAACATTAGCAATGAGTGCATCATACAGTCGTTGTGTTAGATGCAGTGGTCTACTGTTTGTGCTGAGCGATGACCTTAGTGCTCCTTTGTATCCCACGATAGCAAAGGAAGATGCTAGGGACATGCGATTGTGTACTTGTGCCTCCACGGTGAGTAATTTAAAAACTCCAATTCAAGTAGTGCACGATATTGTAATTGCCCGTCCTGACGCTAAAAGTAAGAGTAGCATGGCTGCTAACAATGCAAGCGCACCTGCACAGCTTCTGAAGCGCAAAAGTGATTCCACTATTGGCACCCCTGCTAAGCTTCCTAAGCGTCAGGACCATTCACTGTTGAGGGCACTACTTACTTCTAGCAATGTGAAACCGTCTAACAGGAACACTCACAACTTGCGCGATATGTTTTTAAATAAACATTACCACGACGATGCTGTCGAGGCATGTGGGGCACACAGCTCGTGTGCAAGCAACGAGTCGCCTGCCCCTCGAGCGCCGGTGGCTGCTACCGGGAGTGGCACATCGGCGTCCTCTTCCAAATTGGTGGAGTATGTTTTTCCATTGCCGAATGGAGATTCTACTGCGCCATCGCAAATTTCGTTCGAAGTGAGCGAACTAATTGAAAATGGTCCTGCTGATGTAGATTGCATGTTGGCAGAATTTGAATTGGAAGCTCCCGTGGGGGACGGTACGCTACCAGACCTCGCCGACACCACGAGGGAGTTATGGGGTGTAGATGGTTTAGATGTAGTTGTTGACTCTCCAACAACTACATCTAAACCATTTACACCTAACGATGTACTCATTGCTGTAGATGTTGTGTCGTTTGCTCATACTGACTCCGCACCCATCGATGCTGAGGTATCGATGGATGCTAAGCCGGAGTGGGTAGACTTTAACTTCACGAATGCCAATTTGCGTGAGATAGATGAGGCAATAGCAAAATGCAATCAGCCTAGACCTGTGGAGGCTCCTCCGCAAGCTGTAGCTACCCCCGCGGTAGCTGCAGAATGTGTTGTGGAGACTCGTGCCGAAAGGCATAAGAGGTTGTTGCGTGCCGCCGTGGACATCCGCCTCCAGCAATTAGAACAGCACGAGGCGGCTCTGTCAAGACTAGATAGGGTGGCGCGATACCACCGTGAGCAGTTGCGGGTGAGGATCCGCCAAGTCGGCAATGCTCACTGCTTAATCCGCACCGCGACTGCTCGAGAGTTGAAAATGAGAGAAGTGCAAAAACTTGTTCTCATTATTTCAAAAATGTTAAGGATGTTAGGTGACTAGGTCAGGCTATTGTTATTGTTTCTTGCCTCTTCTATCGACATCCCCTCCCTCACTTATAACCTGTCTACTTTCCCCTCCTAGCCGACGTAATCCAAACGCCCCCATCGTGTCGGCTGGCGCGTATATACCGAGCAGCATTGCCCGCGTGCTAGTAGCATTATCGGTACATATTACCAATTTGGATTGCCCTAGTGCTACAGTAATAATGCACCTTTGCGAGCAATGTTATAGGGAATTTACGCGTCGGGATGCCTTGCTGCGGCATCGGCGTCAGAGTTGTCCACGCAACGTTCCCTATTCGCCTAGTGGCGAGTTTGTTGTTCTCCATCTCTGATATATATAGTCAACCATGTCGGTCAGTTGCAGATACTCCTATGGATGCTCCTGCGAGGAGGGTATCCAATCTTTGAGCTCCAGAGGTGAGAGAGAGTGCTGCGAAGAGAGCTCGACTTAATCCCCCCTCAGGTATATATTAAATTGGTAATTATAAAACCGGAGTGATTGACATGTTCGTAGCGAATGCTGCAAGACCATGTACGTCAACTGGACCATGTACGTCAACTGGACCGTCTACGTCAAGGAACGTATCTGTGAGCTCTCGCCCTGGTCAAGATATAAGTACGTATGAGTGTGTGTGAGTGGGCGGTGTAGTTACGATTGTTGTTACAGACTCCCGCTATTGCTCCGTATGCGACGAGAATGTTCCCGTGCGTGGCTTCGTTGGGCACATGCGAAGTAATCGTCATGCGTTGCAAACCTGGAGGCCAGGCCTGGATGATGGAGTGGCACCCCTGCAGTCAGCCTTTACGTCCCGGATTGCCACGTACAGAGTTACAACCATAAATTATCATATAATGGTCGAGGAGTTTCTGTTAGAAATTAAAGAAAAAGTGTTGACGTTATTGCGAAGGCAGCTTAAAAATTTAAAGAGCTTAAAGGTGAATTTGGAATTATTTGAATACTTCGTTTTAGAAAGTAAAGGATTGGAAGAAATCAAGTCATTTAACACGCGCAATGAAATTGTAACTTTGGGTACCGACCTCGATGTATTGTATGATAATTTTTGCGGCATCTTGGATGAGAAGGTGTCTGAATTTCAGGAACGGGAATCTGGTAAGTTAATGTGACCTCGACGATCGCTGTATATTAAGAAAACTTGAATTGTTGCAGGCTGGGCTCTTAAGCAGTTGCTGTCGTTGGTCGTCGCCGTCAACAAATACAACCCCCTCAGAGCTTCCTCGTACCTACCACTGCCATCATTTATTGAGCGAAAGAAAGCTATTGTCAACGTTCAAAACAAGGATGAGTACTGTTTCGGGTGGGCGATTTTAGCTGGTATTGTTGAACCTAGCGGACCTCCCCATCGTACGAGTTCTTATCCCGATTGTAGAACTGTTTTGGCGTTAGATGGGTTGGAATTTCCATTGAAATTGCGCGATATTCCGAAATTCGAACAACTTAATCCTCAACTTTCGGTTAACGTGTATGGGTTAGAGTCGCGTTTTGAAAATCGAAAAATGATTTGGGAAGTTGTGGGACCTTTGCATTACTCTGTCATGAAGCGGTTGAGACACGTTAACTTGCTTCTGTTAACTAATGACGAGGGTGACAGTCATTACTGTTGCATTAAAAATTTTTCTCGCCTCGTTTCGCAGCAAATAACTGCTAGAAAGGGGGCAAAACATTTTTGTGACGGATGCTTGCATTACTTCCGTACTGAACAGCACTTGCGACAACATATGAAGTTTGATTGTAATCAGGTGTATGCCAAAATTCCAACCGATGAGTTGATCGTGGACAAACTTGGTGAAACAATCCCACAAAATATTTTGAAATTTGAAAATTACCATAAACAATTAAAACTACCGTTCGTTGTCTACGCAGATTTTGAGACGATTTTAAAACCTGTACAGGAACCTGATACGCAACCAGACCTCGAGAGTTCGTTTACAGTTAAGACGTGCGAGCATGTGCCTTACTCGTTTGCATATTTTATAAAGTGTTCGTACGACGACAGTCTTTCTAAATTTCAAACGTACCGCGGTGAAGATGCTTCAACTATTTTTATGGAGCGGTTGGATGCAGACGTTCGTTATTTGTATGACAATTTTTTAAAAAACGTGGTTCCTTTGTCGACGATGACTACTGCGGAACTTCAAAATTACGAGGCTGCTACGTCTTGTCATATATGTGATCGACACTTTGTGGCCGATCAGATTAGGGTGCGAGACCATTGTCACCTGACTGGAGCGTATCGGGGTGCTGCACATTCTATCTGTAATCTAAATTTCAAAGTTCCCAATTTTGTGCCTGTCTTTTTCCACAACCTAAATTATGATTCTCATTTGTTCGTCAAACAATTCGCCGTCGATGGCGAACAGATCGATGTGATACCTCAAACGAAAGAAAAATATATATCCTTTGGCAAGCATCTGTTAGTAGATGAAATCGATTTTGGTTACAAAACGCAGAAAGTTTATTTACAAATTAGATTTCTAGACAGTTACCGTTTTATGAATCGATCTTTGAGTACCTTAGCTGATTATTTGGCTGACGATTAGTTTTTTGAAATTAAAAGGTTGTTTGGTGACGATGCAAAATTTCAATTAATGAGACAGAAAGGCGTGTTTCCATATTCCTTTGTGGACTCCTTCGAAAAATTGAACCTTGCGAAGTTGCTTTCGAAGGTTCAGTTTTTCGACTCTCTACATGAAGAACACGTCTCTCAAACTGATTACGATCGTGCTGTGTCTGTGTGGAACACCTTCGACTGTCAAACTTTGGGTGACTACTCGGACATTTATTTAAAAGCTGACGTGTTGATTTTGGCAGACGTGTTTGAAAATTTTAGGAAGTTATGTTTGGAAGCATACAAGTTGGACCCTGCCCAATATTATACGGATCCAGGTCTTATTTGGGACGCTATGTTATGATCTACGGGTGTCAAATTAGAATTATTAACTGACATGGACATGATACATTTTCTCAAAAAGTCAATTAGGGGCGGTATAAGCACATGTATTGGTAGGAAGGCTATTGCCAACAATTGTTTAGTTCCAAATTATGATTCCTCCGAGCCTACATCATTCATTATGTATTTAGACGCTACAAACCTATACGGTTTTGCGATGCGTCAGTATTTGCCGCACCGAAATTTTGAATGGCTCGCGGCGGAGGAAGTTGAAAATGTTGGTGTTAGAAATTGACGATGAAGCGAATACGGGTTTTATTTTGGAGGTTGATCTGCAGTATCCTGAACACTTGCATGACGACCACAATGATCTACCCTTTTGTCCGGAACTTATTATTCCCCCGAGTGGAAAATATAAATGTCCAAAATTGATTCCAAATTTGTACCATAAGACCAAGTAATAGTTGAAAAGCGGTGTTGTAAAACTCTTTCCCCAAATCCGTTTGCAAGTTTTGTGGTGACACCTTTACACTCCTCAACACCTTACCCATGGAAGCTGTTACGTCCTTTCCTGTTTTACGTTTTACGGGATAGGCCCACACATACTTTGAGAAAGCATTAATCACTACCAGAATGTAACGAAAGCCCTTATTGACTTTTGCATAAGAAATCATTTCTACCAAATCCGCTTGATATAAATCGTTCAAGCCTTTTAGGATAACGCGCCTTCTCTTGAAATTTTTTCGTGCTGGTTTGTGGAGTTCACTAACTATGGCTTCTTTAATGTTCATTGTCAACTGTTGCTTTCTACACTCCTACGGGGCATTTAAGCAGCAATTGAACGTATAACTTATTGTTTATGGATTCGAATTGCAGTTTATCTCCTCGCCACAATGTCTTACCGACAAGCGTGTCCTGTGGGATGCCGTTGATGTGTGATACTACCAAAGGTCCGCTGACTTGAACACTTATGATCTCGCCGGTTGTTAACGGAAAAATGTACTCGTTCTGTCCGAAAATTTTGTAATATCCGATTTCATCGTACCCACGCCCCACTAGCAGCAGTGGTACTTCTATATGGAGTTGATTTACATTTTTCACTTTTATAAAGACATGTCTGGGATGCGCTGCGTGGCGCGTGCTATGGTAGTGCCGTCCAAATTTGTCGATGGGCATTACTCTATCGTCGGCTGATGCTTTCTGACCTTACCGCTATTGACACTCCACTTTTGTACCCCCTTAGTAGATTATTTTCGCGTCTCGTAGTGCTTCAGTGATGCGAACTATCTCATTGGAATGACCCGTGTGTCCAGCTGCCTGAGAAGCTATTAATATACGCAACCGATTCACTAATGAGTTGGGATCCTTCCAAGGAACATATTCTACTTTTTTGTCCGTCACTGTTAGTAATCCCTTGCCACGCCGTGATACCTTCGTCGCTGGTCTGCCGGGAGCTCTTATGGTTGAGGAGGCAATTAGAGGTCGTACTATTTTCATGTATTTAGACCCTGCGTTACCGCTGATTCTTTGTGTGGGGTCGAAGTTTACATGATGTGCGGCGGACCGCTCCACTATATCATGATATTGCTCTAAATCTGTTGTTTTGTATATATTTGGTTTCTTTTTAAACATCAATTCGTAAAATCCTGGAGTGCCGTTGCAGACTATTCTGTTGCCGTGGTCTGTAATAACGATATTTTCACCCTCGAATTTGATTTCTTTATTTCCTATAGCAAACTTATCTCCCTCTATGTCGAATCTGACTCCGTAGTGCAAATCGTACTTGTTCTCAGTATCTCGTATCATTCCTTCCACGTATTTTCGAGCTAACCCTTGAAATTGTTCTAAATATTGACCAAGAACTTCCGGTGCCAGCATTTGTTGGATGGTTTCTCTGGCCGCTTGTACAGCACCTTCTTCTGCTGCCGCCTCAGCAACCTCCGTTTGCAACTGCTCATCGTATTCCTCTACTGGTTCACTCTCGGATAACACATGCGTCTGCAAAAATCGAGGTGTGGAGGTGTGTGATGGCCCCGGTGTGGACGTGTGTGTTTGTACTGCATTTACTATGACCTCGGGTGTGTGCATCACGCTGCACTATGACAGCTTCAAAAATTGTGACCTTATACACTCGATGCCACAATATTAAATGCAGTTTTTTGAACTCTAGGTCAAATTTTAAGTCTAGGTGTATTTTCTTTTTCCATACGTAATTTTTCGCATACACTCAGGTCAGAAACGTGGATAATTCAGAGTTCGCACACCCCACATTGTAACCTCGTCATTTTGGTTGAACGATGGCGCCCCCTACGGTCAGACTAAATTGTGCATCCAAAACTATGGCGGACCGATTCTGCGGCATCAGTTTATTTTTAGAACAGCAATTAAGATTAAGTCAAGCTATTTCATGGTTTCGTGTTCTTCGCGGGGGCATTTAGGCCGTGGTAACCATATGTTGTGTATTAACTGTTGTGACCTCGTTACTGCAGTTGAAAATATAATTTATTTACGTACAATTTGCTTATATAAATGTTTTACATTAGTAAAATACTTTTCATTATACAAGGCGGCCCAGAAAATTGTGGCGCCCATATTTTAATAGCTTAACAGATGCTGATTATCTATACATAGGTATATAAAGGAAAGTCACAACCCTGACTAATCAACGCAGAGCCGAAACCACTGGCACTAAAAACTTGAAATTTGGGTGGAAGGTTCAATTTGTTATGTAAGGTAGTGCTAAGAAGGGATTTTTTGAAATTCGACCCCTAAGGAGGTGAAAAGGGGTAAAATGTGTTTTCACGAATTCTTCAATATCTCATACACCCGATAAGATATCAATTTGGTGTTTGCTTGCAAAGATTATCAATGCAAATACCTAGAAACGTGTTTTAGGATTTTGCCCTAATCAACCCCTAAAGGTGCAAATCTGGATTGGGGGTGAATTAAAGAACCCTTCGAATCTCCTACGTTTATTGAGTTAAAACATTCTTTTTTGGCATATAAATGTATTTTTGAAATATTTAGAAAGCGGTTTAAGGAAATTTGAAATTTTTTAACCCTAAAGGGGTGAAAAGGGGTAAACTGCGTTTAGACGAATTCTTCAATATCTCTTACACCCGATAAGATATCAATTTGGTGTTCGCTTGCAAAGATTGTCAATGCAAATACCTAGAAACGTGTTTTAAGATTTTGCCCTAATCAACCCCTAAAGGTGCAAATCTGGAATGGGGGTGAATTAAAGAACCCTTCGAATCTCCTATGTTTATTGAGTTAAAACATTCTTTTTTGGCATATAAATGTATTTTTGAAATATTTAGAAAGCGGTTTAAGGAAATTTGAAATTTTTTAACCCTAATGGGGTGAAAAGGAGTAAACTGCGTTTGGGCGAATTCTTCAATATCTCTTACACCCGATAATATCAATTTGGTGTTCGCTTGCAAAGAGACGAGACGGGATGGGACGGGAAGGAACGGGATGGGACGTGACGGGAATGGACGAGACGGGACTGGACGGGAAGGAAAGGAAGTGGACGAGACGGGACTGGACGGGAAGGGAAGGGACTGGACGGGACGGAAAGCGACGAGACGGGACGGGGCGAAAAGGGACGGAAAGAAAAGGGATAGGATAAAAAGGGAGGGGCCGGGCAGGGACGGGACAAGACGAAACGGGACGGGAAGGGACCGGACTGGACGGGACGAAAAGAGACGGGACGGAAAGGGACGAAAGGGGACGGGGCGGGACGGGACGGAAAGGGAAGGGATGGGATGGAAGGAGAGGGAACGGGACGAAACGGGACGGGACGGTACGGAGACAGGGACGGAGATGGGGATGGGGACGGGGACGGGGATAGGATGGGATGGGATGGGATGGGATGACAGAAAATAATTAATCATTATTTAATACACAAATAACGAACCTCGCGCAAATCTCTAGTAAAGTAAAATTATAATTGAATTAAACAGTGCAAGCTGTGAACCTTTTACTGGTACAATTTTATTTAACAGTTTGTGATAGATGGTGCAAATTATCTCAGTAATGCCAACCAGTATTATTTAGTTCAAGATGGAGCTAGCTTTGAATTATGTCACCAAATGGTGCTCAGTTTGAAGAGTCTAAAGCTAGATTTTCAAAAGCCAGATTGCGCTAAGTTTGAAGAATCTAGTGCTAGGTTTTTAAAAGCTTATCGTTAATTAGTGGTACTGTAACGTTTCGCGCCTGAGTAATCGCTACTGAACTTTTATTTTAAATTAAAAGCGCTTAATCTTCGCGTTTCTGGCGTTACAAGAATCCCAGTCCGCTCGAGCCGCAAGTTCATCACTCTGCGCTACTGGAACGGAGAAGTGTTTACCGCGAATCCTTTCCGCTGCACGCTGTAATGCCCGGCGAAACGACTGCAACGTCTAAAATAAAAATGTTCGCCGGCCGGAAAAGGAGATTGAATCCGAGAATTACCCCAGTACCCGACTTGACCTGCAGCAGGCGAGGGCTCAACACTCGGCCTAGCTGGGCCACTAGTATTAACCAGAAAAATTCGAGACAATCTCGAACCAGTCCCTCTAGATACTCCGCTTAAATGCTAACTATCATATGACTTTGTAACGGAATATGCTAGTTGGCTTGAATAATTTACCTGTCTTGAGGCTCTCCCTGCTCATTTAAATTCCATTAATTTATGACTGGGTAACGGAATAAATTAACTTGAACAATTTACCACCCTCGAGGCCTCTCCTGACCGTTTAAATTTAATTAAATTATGACTGATTAACGGAATAAATTAACTTGAATTATTCACCATTTTCGAGGCCCTCCAGAGGCACGTTAAATTCAATTAGCGTACGGCTGGGAGGCTGATTAAATTCAATCAGCGTACGACTGGACTTCGGAATTCGCTATTTTGAATAACTTCATGTTAACAAAATCTGCTTAAAAATCACTCACACCTGAATATTGAAGTGCGATATTTCAAATTCATTCAAAGCGCTAAAGCCCATATAAAGTCTTAATTAAACTTACGTACATCTGAGCGCGTTATTGTCAAAGCCGAGTTTGGCTTTTTGAGTACCAAAACTCGTTGAGAACCCCATGGCAACATAGGCAATTTCCCCAGACAAAAGAAAACCACGTACTTACACTGCGGAAACCTATTTGCCCATCTTGGAGGTTAACTTCGACACGCACTCGGCATTTATTCCATCAATGTTAACCCGTACAATTCAAATGGGGGAAAGCGCTAGGTGTAAAATTTATTGATCCAGTTTGCGCTAGGTCTGAAGAACCAAGTGCTAAGTATTCAAAAGCCTATCGTTAATTGGTGGTGCTGATGTTAACTTAGCACCCCAAGAACAGAACAGAAGAATCATCCGAAACTACAATGGCCCTAGGGTAGTAATTTGTGTCGCTAGGTTGCGCTAGGTTTGAAGAGTCTAGTGCTAGGTGTTTATAAGCCTATCGTCAATTGGTGGTGCTGACGTTAACTTAACCCCCCCCCCCCCGGAAAGAGCAATAAAAGCATCCGAAACTGCAATGGCGCTAGGGTAACAATTTGTGGTGCTAAATATCGCTGGACATAAAGAATCGCTTGATTTTGAGATTATTTATAATTGTTGGTGGTGCTATGTTAACCGACCCTGTTTGGGTTTCTAGCTACACAAATGTAAAAGGCTGTATACTCGGAAAATCGTAGAACACGACGACGTGGCACTATTAAACAGTGGAGGCTGTACAAATTTCTATTGAGGTACAAACAAATTTTCAACTATGAACCTAACTCTAAGAGACCCTATAATGGCAGCTAGAATAGACTAGGAACTAAATATTTTTACGACAGTAACCAATTCCCAACCAAGATCTCACTGCTTAGCACAATACCTCCAAAAATAACCCCAGTACCAAAATGGAAATTAAATCAAACAAAGTGGATGCTCCATGCAGATTTAACGGAGCATATGTGTTCGATAATCACAAATACGTATGATCCTAATACCATCGTAAAGAACCTTATATCAATGATCCTTAATGGAGCAGAACAATCAATAGCTTAGAAATCCAATCCATTACTTGATTTGTTACAACATTATGATTATTATTTTAACAGTGCTACGTCGCTAATAGGTTGTTTATATTAGAGTCGCTGTATACAGTTAACTATATACAGTGTCTCTACTTTATATCGACCTAACCTAACATTACAACTGCATGTTATCTGTTTGAGCTGTTTGTTTAAAAACATGGATAATGGGAAGTGATATAAAAATTACACAAAATGTAAACAAACGAAGTTACTGGCTACTGTGGAAGAGTAAGTAAACTAAATCTACTACTGTTTTAGGTTCAGTTATTATAAATAACTTGCACCCATTGAGACTATTAAAACTTAATTCCATGTTTTCAGTACCTGGCAGAGCATTGCCAAGACATGTCGTTAATGTTAGTCTGCGTCGAGGGATGTAACACAGGTCAAAATCCTGTACATTAATTTAAAATCACAGACAAAAAAGCATAATACCGAAAAAACATATGCAACATCCTGCGATATATGTAAGTAAAGTTTTAACTTCGCTGATTTCTGCTTAAAAAAGACGAAGAACCTGTTAAAAAAGATTAGATAAATGAAGCAAAAACAAGCTGTGACAACAAGGTAACGTTTAAAAATACATTTGTTTAAAAATAGCTTGTATTATTATTCACATTGGGATATTCTAGTTCACGAACTGGTTATAATTAAATTAAACTGAAGTTAAGAGACCAGTAATGATATTGTCGATCTCATTAGCCAGTATGAATGCAATCTAGTTGGTTATAGCTTTATTACTTGCTAAGTTATGCATAAGCCAAACAAGAACCCTGAATTCTTTTTCCAAACCATTTCATTGTATTTTCAGTTGTAATATAACAAGTGGAATGATTATTATCGATGATTTTTTCCGAGTTAAAACCGGTTTTAACGAGTACAAAATCATCGATCATTAATCATTACATGAATTATATTTGGAAAAAGAATGTATTGAATGAAATGCAAAATATCAAATATTTATTTTTTTCTTAGGTTGGGACTGTTAATGTTGGTTACCCTGCTGTCAATTTTAAGTCTATGTCAAATTCGAAGTTAGCAGGTTAGGTTATGTGTCAGTTTGTTTCAAAACTGACGGAAAACCTAACCTTCTACTCTCGAATTTGACATAGACATAAAATTGACAGCAGGTAACCAACATCAACAGTGCCAACCTAAGAAAATAATCACAACCATTTACCACCCGTAAAAACAATTGCGAAAATAAATTACTAGAGCTGTGATAATGTGTAACTAGACATTTGCATGCACCTCATTGGTTGAAATAGCGTCACGTGATACATGAATTATATTATAATTTTAATTATATTTGAAACTTTACTGCTATATTCGGCTAAAATCAGCTAGTACAGTAACATTGCTTTCATTGGGTTGTAGTTGATGAGTGTGTTAACGAAAGAGTTTGTTGATATATTGTTTATTTACACACGTATGCTACCTATTAAATGATCACACATTAATGAATTACGATGCCGCGACCTCTGTCTGCGAGCTGCGTACAGCTTTCTTCTAATGTCGGTGAGTCCGGCGCACGGCGAACCTCCGCGGATCGGCTGTATTTATCCGGTACGGGTCGACAGCGTTGTAGTGCCTCCCCGTAAGTCCGGTGATGCGGATGAGGAAGTACGGCATTTTCGTTGATATAGCGAGCCCAGGTGTCTTTAGTCTCGGGAGCGAAGACGGCAGCGGTAACACCGGTGGCGGAATACGTGGACGCCTGAAGAAGTCCCTCAACGCGTTCTTGCGTTATCTGCGATCTTGGGCATCAGTGAGCTTCCGGCGGGATGTCTCCTGGGGTTGGTTTAGTGGAACTGTTTCGCATGGCACGGAGCAGTATCCGGTGTGCCACGGCTATAGTAACACAAGGCCGCGGGATGGTTAGCCACGCTATTAGCAACACTGACCAAGATTGCTTAGTTTAGCCGGGCTATTAACAACACCGGCTGTGACTGCATAGTTTCGACCAAACTAGGTAAAGTACGTTTTTTTCTTATAAAAATTTTCAAGGTCAAAGAATTTAGGGTTTATGTTGGCATAACTTGGATTCCTTTAAAAAATATGTGTTGGTGAAATTTGTTTTAGTAACTTTATAGAACTAAAAATTGGTGGGAAATTTAAAATCTGGCATTAAAGTTCTATGTACATCAAAAGCTTGCTAATATTTCGTACACGTCTTCTTCTGGTATGTTAGGATGCAGATCCAACAGTTCCCCTGAACACTTCATTTACATTTAATTTTAAAGGATTCCGTTTTTTTATGCGTATTCAGTTTCAAAAAAGAAAAGCTGACAATTTAATTTTAAATGTCAAAATGACACGTCGTTTGCAGAAAAACCTGACAAAAATAAATTTTCTAATAATTTAAAAAAAGCAGTTTTGCAAATTTTATCTTGACCTTGAAAATTTTTATAGGAAAAAAACGTACTACTTTATAAGAAACACTGGCTGAGACAGAATATTTAATCTGGCACATTGTCTTTTTGTATCTTTAGAAGGGCGGCCAAGCAGAGGTTCGAAAAATTATGCCAAAGCTAGAACGGGGGTTTAGCCAATGACATCAAAGCTGGAGCGGGGAAACTCTTGACTCCGCGCAGGCGATGCGCGCGCAGCCGCAGCGGTGGGACGACCTCACTTGCTAAGAATTGTGGTACTGTTCGGAGCGCTACAGGGTAAAACCTGTTGTACCAGCTATAAACCAATCTTGAATTTAAAAAGTCATTAAGCATTAAAATATTTTTGTAATACCTACTTGTTAAATATTTCTTTAAGGACTGTTTACTACTGCGTAAGCAACCTCTTTAAGGCCCGGCCGTAAAAAGTGTCCGTAAAGACCACGGCCTGCTAAATTGTATGCCGAACGTCAAAGTGACGTTTGTCACACAAATCCAGCAGCAAGCTAGCCTTCAACTCCACATAGAAGAAGGCGCAAAAGACTGCTATAACTCCTGAACATACGCTAAAATAACTTGCTCATTCACAATCTTAACGTCTTTAGGAATATCTTCATCATTTTCTACAGATGTCATAAGTTACGAGCTGGTTACAACTTAAAACTGCTTATAGCCATACACAAAATTGGAAATAAATGACATTTATAAACAACAGTTGCAACGTTCTACGCACTCTCAATCATTCTAAAACGTCATTACACAAACCTAGCGTTTTGATGAAAATAAATTAGAAAAATATAGATATGACCGAATTGTATGTAAGTATTACAAAAACTATTGTACAATACACGTCCGTTAGGGCCTTTACTGCCTCGCCAGTATTATTCGACTCGCTCTTCGAGCTCGTCTCACAAATTCTCTGGCTCGGCAGTAAAGGCTATCCTAAGGCAGGCTGCACACTGACGAAACTGGTTTTATGAAACCGGTTTTATGAAACTAGTTTCATAAAACTGGTTTCATACTCGGCAGTACACTGACGCAACTGCCACATGAGCAGTTTCTGAGATGTCGTCGGATGATGAGGACGTTGTAGTGTTGTGGTGGTGGTATCGAAACAGAAAAAAGAAGCGGAAGTACTGGGTTCATCCCCTAATACAGAACAGATGTCACAGCAATTATGTAGTGGCCAAAGAACTGCATCAAGACCCAGTGAAATTTCAAAATTTTTATCGAATGTCGGAGTCTGCTTTTAATCACTTGCTACATTTAGTAGGTCCCCACATTACGAAAAAGGACACCAACTGCAGAATGGCGCTAGGACCTGAAGAAAAACTTATAATCACACTTAGGTAAGATAACTTTATTTTTAACTTAAAGAAAATACAAAAAATAGTGGAGTAAAAAAGACACCACCTACATAGTTTAAATTAAACGGTGAAGTTCTTCATATGCCGGATTATCCGAGACATCATCAGTAGTGCGAAGCGAATAGACTGGAGTTGATGAGTATTCCCATGTGGGAGTGGATTGTGCAGATGTTTGCGGAAGAACAGGTGTGCTTGCTGAAGACCACGCAGAGTATGTGGAATTACTCGAGTGTAGAGGTGAGGGTGCAGAGGCAATGATCCTATCAATCAAGCTACACACTTCATTTCGGAAGGTCCTGTATTGCGTTGAGGTCATGTCTTCTACGTCCGGTACTAAACTTAACAAAAATTGTGTCCTAGGATTGTCGTGGTTTGATCCCTTCTGAGTCTTTGATTTGATGTAATTTATGACGACCGCATCAGCATCAGTTGGTGTTTTCTTTCTTTTATTGGAGGGTGCTACTGAAGCTTGTTTTGAGGATCTGATATTCTCGGTATTGATCGTAGTAACATTTGGGGATTCAGATTGTGTCCTCTCATGTGTAGAATCCTCACGCGTAGCATCCTGAGTGAGCTCTGTGTCGGATGCGTCGTTGGCCTCCTTGTTATTGTCTATTGTTTCTGGGACGCGTTCTTGGTCTGGTTCACTGTACGCATTGTCAGTTTGTGGGGGCGATGGAAGGTTTCCCGGTAATCCTTTCTCCGTTTTCGTATTCACATAGCGGTTCAAAAATTGCATGTACTTACGCAAATAGTATTCTTTCTTTTTTGCAGCAGATCCAGAAGGCGGTTTCTTTAAATTCCGTATGTAAACTATCCTCAAGTTTCTCCATGTTTCTTTACAGTCCTTTGCTACAAAAAAAATTACATTGAAGGTATAGATAGATTATAGTAAGCTACGTATTATGTACACATATGCTATGATTGAAGAGTCTGCTTAGATCAGAGCTCATCTACAATTTTGCAAAATCGACGTAATATGATGTTTTGTACCCTTGGCTTATCTGTTTGTGCTCTGTAATAAGGTAATATTGTAGGTGAGCCCTTATTCAAAGCAGACCGCTCAATTGATGTATTTTATTAATTTCAGGTATCTTGCAACAGGCAGCAGTTTCAGAAGTTTGGCGAGCTATTTTATGCGAGGAGAGAGAACGGTTGGAGTGGTCATTGCTGAAACAACGGAAGCTATATGGTCCTGTCTACAACCAGAATATTTGCCTGTTCCAACCATAGATATGTGGAAAAACATTGCTTCCCGTTATGAACAACTTTGGAGTTTACCACACTGTGTAGGCTCCATCGACGGAAAACATGTCAGGATAAAAAAATTCAAAAAGAGTGGATCTAGGAATTTTAATTATAAGGGTTATTTTTCGGTTCAACTAATGGCTTGTTCTGATGCTGACGGATGTTTTATTACCGTTGATGTGGGGGATCTTGGTAGAAACAGTGATGGAGGTGTATTTCGTTCATCTCGTTTAGGTCGTTGGTTACAGTCTGGAGGTCTCAATCTACCACAGCCTTCGCCATTACCACGGGATGAAAATGCACAAAATTTTCCATACTTTTTTTGTGGAGATGAAGCGTTCCCTCTGACAACGTACATAATGCGACCGTATCCTCAACGTACGCTAACGGATAGGAGAAGAATTTTCAATTATAGAATAAGCCTAGCTCGTAAATCTGTGGAATGTGCTTTTGGAATGCTAACATCTAAGTTCCGAGTTTTTGAAACGTCTATAGCTTGTTCTGAAGCAACGGTGATATCTATTATAAAATGCGCATGTGTTCTTCATAACTACATTCGCACAACCGAAGGGAAAATGTATAAGCCAAGGAATGCTGCAGATGAGGTTCAGAACATTCCAAATCAACCTTTGCACCCGTTGAATCGCCATATTAACTTAACGACAGCCGCATCGTTCCGCGAATATCTTTGTGAATACTTTTTGAAGCCTGGCGTAGCTATACCATCACAGTGGATCAATAATATAGCAGGGCGTGGTGATGAATAGTAATGAAAATAAATAATTGTCTTTACATATATTGTGTGTATGTAGCCCTTGAGAAAATAAAGCTTTGTTAAAAGCCGTGATTCGTGTTTTATTTGAACCGCCTAGAGGAAAATGGAGTACAAACATAGGTTAGCGACAACATTTAATAAAAATGAATAAAAGGAGTTCAATAATAAAACTCACCTGTACTTTCCATTTCCTGCGCTATGGTCTCCCATGCAGCTTGAACTTTGTTTCTATTACTGTACTCTTTCAAATTGTAATTGTACAAGCACGGATGCTTTTCTACAGCTTCCACGAGTTTTGTGTTGAAAACTTGATCTTCAGGCATCGCTTTTTGCTGCAAATATTAAATACACAACTCACGCCAACGGAGGTTTACAACAAACTGTAGTTACATGCAACCGTGCTAGCGGAGTTGCGTGAAATGCAGTTGCGCAACGTTATGAAATTGTAGTTTCTTAAAACTCAGTGTACTCATCTTTCAATTTTCTTATGAACTGGTTTTACGAAACTTGAGTTTCATCTCTCATGAAACCGGTTTCATGAAACCAGTTTCGTCAGTGTGCAGCCTGCCTAACGGACTTCTACTGTAAAATACTATTTCAGGTTTCGTTTACATGGTTGGAGCTGGTATTTATTTTAGTCCGACTTTGTATGGGGCATTGTAATATCTAGTAGCCAAAGTTTATCTATGTCAGCACGTGACTCTTCCCTAAATTTTATTTCTCGTGTGACCCTGTTTGAAGCAAATTTGTTTATCCCCATCAGTTCGAATTAGAGATCCGAATCAGAATGTGCCCTTGCGTTGGGAGACGACCATAAACCAGGCGTCCGTTTAGAATGTTACGTCCCAGCGGTACCTCAACGAAAGAAGCCCCGCCATTATTTAAAATTTTAAGCCGGCGAACTTTCCACGTAAAGCAAAATAAAATTAAGCATTAGAAAACAACGCAGGCATTCACATTCGTTTTCCTAAAGCTGGAAACTTTTATATGACAGCTTTTATTTCTTTCGGAGCATTTAGCTTCTGAATGCCCTGCTTAAGCGGAAACGGGCAAAAAACAAATTTCTGAACTGTCACATGCTCCTAGAGCGCCCTCCCAGCTCCTTTGTCTTCAGAATAACACGTAACATCAAAATATTATTCCCTTTTTGCTCAAATTTATTGCTCCGCAAAACACGGATATATAGACCGTATTTATATGACTTTTTAACGTGGCCTGAATTTATCATGCATCTGGGATCCTCGTAATTGTACTCTTTGATGTTAATTTTTGATGCAGCGACTCTTACTTTTTGCGTTCCGCGGACAAGCACAGATGCCTTGAATATTTTATCTTTGTTATGCTTCTAATTTAACCGAAAGGCTTCAGCGGGTTCGCTACCAAATGTGTACCGGATTTTTATTGCGATCGTGTACACCTGGACAATTTTTCCCTGCACTCGTACTATTGGCATAGACTTAAGTTTTTATACCTTCGTTGACTCAGCAATAAATGCCGAGCAGAATTGGGTATCCCGGGTAATAGCATGCTTAAAAATGTAATTCTGGAGATAGATTTTTATCATTATTTCCAAGCAATTGGTAGAAAAATTTAGATTTTTTTGTAATTTTATCGTCTAAGTAGAAGGAATTAATATATTTTTCGTCCTGATTTAAGGAAAGAGACTTTATAAAATGTGAAGTAAGTATTTATTTTGGAGTGCTCTTTATCAAAGTCTGGAAGATTATTTTGCTGTAAGGTATCGATACAGTACCTACTCAAACGGTGGTGCTACATTAAAGTCAGCGTGTTAATTTGCAATTTATAAAAACAATTATTTAGGTTATTGGTTAACGGCAAAGCGTTACTGTTAAATTAAATGTGTGTTTACTGCACGTTAATGCAACGGGAGGAAAGCAGAATAATGTTGAATTTCAGAGTCATATTCGTACGACTGTTGGTTAAATAGAAATAATTCAAGCGATCCTTCTAATTGATTAGGTAATAGAAACTCTAGTATTATACAAATACCACTTGCAACACTGCACGTCTGGTTTAAAACCATTTGAAACCAATATGCATGGTACACAGTAAAGCTAAATGCCAAAGGTAGAGCTACAACGAAGCTCAACATTAAAGTATTAGGGGTTGAAAGTGCCAATATTACGTAGCAATAAATTGTATAAAATACATAATTGGTTACAGGAATTTTATAATACTGGGAAATAATATTAATGGAAGTAAAAATCGCAGCGCTTGTAACTATTTAATCGTGGAAAGCTAATTTACTTAACGTAAGAATGAAGTTATCGGAAAAGCAGAGGTTTGCACAGTAGTTTATTTTTTCTAATGATTGACATATTAGATTTAAACTAGCAACCCAGTGAGACAAGTGTCTCATTTAAAAAAACAAAAAAGACCTTTTTGCAAATAGAACGCGTATTCACCACACGTACGTATATGACGTCATTGTTGGTAGCAAACTACCAGTCGCATTCGCCTTGATAAAATTTGCCTAGAATCTAACCTAAAAAGTTAGGATTAGGATAATTAAGATAATAATCAGTGTTAGAGACTGAAATTCGGTTCCTGACCTGACATGACCATTTCAAACATATAACTTTAATAACTTTTTTCTCTACCTCTTACGGTTTGGCTGCTGAAACAGCGTCCCAGACAGACAAGTCTATTAGATAAAGGATAAACAAGTTGAGTACTCCATAAATTTTGCTGTTCTAATAAATTGTTTTAGTTAAGTGTAATTGATGCAATAGGGAGGTATGTTTCTTGCTGAAGTATTTTACAGGGAATATCGCGTTTACGACAGGTAACAAACTCACTCGCGATAGCTGAAATAATTATTGTACCAGGAAAGATACGGGGACAAATCAATATTATTTTTATGGGCGCCACCCGGTGTTTGTTTGCCGCTGATGTAATGAGGAACTTCAACTAGGAAAGTGCCTTTTATATTGTTTATGAGTTTTGAAAGTTTAACTCACTGCAAGCATACGCGGAACTGAGCTTCTATGCACAAATGAAAATCGTGCAATGATTTTAGAAACTATTAAATTTTTAATTTTCAAATATTTAATTTAATTAAATTTAATTTATTAATTTATTTAGCAATAAAAAGAGATGATCAATAAAACAAACATGTTTTTTAGATTATTTGAGAAATAAGAACTGCTCTGGCGCCTATGCATGAATACAGTCTGTTCTATAAAAAAGGCCCCGCCTTCTAGCTACTTTATTATTTATTTTAGACCCAATAAACCTTATATCAAATCAAATGACACATAAAAACCTACATTTTAACACAATCAACAAATTTTTATCTTCAATTGTTTCAGAGTGGTGACGTCACGTGCAATTTTATTAAATGACACTGTATATATTTTTTGACATTTTCTGGTAGAGGTTTTTTTCTCTTTTCAACAATATAAATATTTCATGCACTTGCATAAAAAAATTTTCGTGAAAAATTACAAAAACTTTTTCACAGTGGGAGGCCATGATACAAAACTGTAAACAAAAGTGTAACTTAGAAAAACAAAACAAATAGTAGCCAAACGCTTTAACTGTCAGATTTCAGAATAATCTAAAGTGTTTATTGTTTTGTTTTTCTGAGTTACACTTTTGTTTATAGTTTTGTATGGTGGCCTCCCACCGATAAAAAAGTTTTTTAATTTTTCTTGAAAATTTTCTTATGTAATGGCATAAAATATTTATATTGTTGAAAAGAGAAAAAAAACCTCTACCAGAAAATGTAAAAAATATATACAGTGTCATTTAAAAAAATCGCATGTGACCACTCTGAAACAATTGAAGATAATTTTTTTTTGATAGTGTTAAAATGTAGGTTTTTGTGTGCCATTTGATTTGATATCAGGTATATTCGGTCTAAAATAAATAATAAAGTAGCTAGAAGTCGAGGCTCTTTTAATAGAACAGACGGTATATTCGATATGGATACCGTGTACGAGAGTTCAGGAAAAGAAACAGTGATAAGGATACTTATACGGTTATTTATATCATAGATACAGATACACTGCTACGATTTTTCTGCACTTTTTTTAGTTTCGCAACGCTGGTTTTGCGTCTTCTATAATTTGCGATTTCTGTAGCGCGAGTTATCGTTATCTGCACGCGTTCCCTTGGCCGCGAGGCGGCCGAGACATTGTCGATGATCCTATTCTTTTGTTTGGAGCGCGTCCTTTCGTTTCGTAGCGCGGCGGAGGTGTTTCGTGCTTGCATTGGTGGTTCTTTTTGTCCTGCCGCTGTACGTTCCTTCAGTTTTTGTTATTTATAGAACTTCTGGGGCATTGCTGTAGGGCGTTTGGTTTGGTCAAAATTTTGGAGAGATTATTATCTTCTCGCCTTATTCTGGCGGATTCGACACCGTGCTGCATCTACCCTTCGATGTCGGTTGCACAGTCCATCCGGGGTTAGTTCCGCTTTATATTGTTTGTTGTTTTGCAAAGGTTTGTATGCATTTACTGTTGGTCTCAATTAGTTCAGAATTTGGAAATCAGTTTTTGGCGCCGCCATCTGTGCGACCTTTTCTTACCACGCTTCGACGGTTAAATTCTTCAGCACGCTTGAATCCTAGATAAGCATGCTGGAAGTGCTCGACGGAAGCCGCTATCGGGTTTTATTTTAAACTAAATTTATATTTTTACGCACACTACAATCTTTGAACTAATGGATTATGGCTCATCTGATCGCTAATTAAGTGCAGCCGCATTTCGGCTAGCGTAGTTCAAATATTGATATTCCCAAAGCATTGCGAGAAGGCGGGTAAGGACCGCTCAGCAGCTTTTTAGTTGTTGTTCAGTTACTGTAAATTATTGTCTATCGTGTAATAATTAGTAACTGTTGTATTAAATGTTAGAATCCCTAAGTTAGCCCAGTCTGGGACAATCTTGCATATAGTAGCGCACTCGTATTTGTTGAGAGCTTACTACGAGTAGTTGAATAATGTTGTACTATTATTGAAGTGTTGATTGTACTGTTTGCTTTAATATCTATGCTTATTATACTGTAATATTTGCATTCTAGCGTTATTACTGCTACCGATGCTCTTTTGGAGCTTTCTTTCAGGAGATTTGGACTGTTGGAGTTTGCGAATTCTCGTTCTAAGGCTGAGCACACTCGTAGTTACTGTCAAAATTTGTTGGCGCTCTACCGGTCTTTTGTAATCAATTTAATTGGAGAACTTAAAGTACCGCACGGCCGTCTCCATTGAGTTAGTCACGATCGGCAAATGTGTTCAAGCAGTTTAGGGTTTTTGGTTTCTTGAGAGATTAGCCAACAAATAAATTGTTTATCTATTAAGGATAACAACGCCTATATACCGGGTGACCATAAATGATTGTGCTCTTTTTTCTTAGGTTGGCACTGTTTATGTTGGTGGCACTTTAAGTCTCTGTCAAATTAGACATAGACTTAAAGTGCCACCAACATAAACAGTGCCAACCTAAGAAAAAAAATCACAATAATTTATAGTCACCCGGTATTTTTTTTCTATTTAATGTTAGTGGTGTCAAGTTAAATATCTTCTTTATTTGCCCTAACGCTTTAATCTTCTTGCTTCTGATTGCTGCTCTGCATAACTGGCTAACTTAGCTGCCTCCAAGTTCTCATTAAATTCTCTTCATTGTATAAAATTCTACTCATAACTTGTTATAACTTCATTTTCATAGTTATTGTAAACATTCTAGATATGTATTTTTACAAGTTGTACAGCTACTTATTCAAGATTTTGCTGCTTCATAAAGCTATTCACTCATGTTATGAGAACAGAAAATAAAAAGCTATAACGTCACTTTCTGAGAAAATAATTAAAACGATGTGTAAATCGAGTCCCACTCCGAAGTAATGTTCTCTGTGCTAGTGTTATGCATTAAATTATTAAACAGGACAACATTGTTTGATTTTCTTTTTCTGTTCTTACTTCCTTTCTTGAATGTTTCTTTCCATCTTCTTATTTAAAACTGATCGCTCTATCATTTCTTAGGGTTACCTATACTGCTGTCTGCGTTTAATAAATATTGAGATGGTTTAAAGCTCACAATTTAATTCTGTATGCAGGGAGAAATATTGAACAAAGTCAATTAAAGCACAGAGTTGAAATATTTTATTTAATTGCAATCTAAACAGTAGTTGACGTTATTAAATGCATTGGTAATGAGATGCAAGGAGTATAATTCGAGGGATAAAGGCAGGCATAAGAAAAGCAGATTTCAGAGGGATTGAATTTGAAGTTTGAGTAAAAGAAATATTTAATATGGCTAGTATAATATAAGTAATATGATAGGTTTGAGCATATTTGAAGCCGGACCAAATGAAAGTAAATAATGCAAAAGGTTGGTTATGTGCATAATGAATATGAGCGTAGAGTTATTAATAAAAGTACAACCCAGTGAAAAGCAAGCAAGATGGAAATCGAAGCAAGATAAGATAGAATTTCCAAAGAGCAATACAGAACGAGGGCAACTGAAATGAAGAATAATTAGTGACGTGTTTAAATTGAACTCAAGTGCCAGTGCATTTAAAAACTAAGTGTTCATAGCAGAGCAGTGATAAATAACGTTTTATGTGACGAGAAAGAACAATTTTTGTGTATAAGAAATAAAGACAATTTCTAGTTTTAAGCAACAAACACGTTAATCAAATTTTATTCCTTTATGTGCACTTGTAACTCATTCTTGTTTCCTTTAAACAATATCAGATTTTTACTGTTTTTATGTAATAAAAGCTATTTGCCAAGTATAAAAAGTATACCAAATTATTCTACAAGTTATCGCGCACATGTGGGAGTGTTAGTGAAAGTGTCCCCAGTAAAATAATTATAAATTTGTGCAAACCAACTTCGGCTTTGGATCGGCACCGAGCACCTGGATATTTCGAGCTGCGACACGGGTCTATTTGAACTTCAGAAGCCAGGGATCGCAAGTCCTACAGGCCAGGAAGAGATGTAAGAGCATCCCAGAACAGGATTTGAGGTCAAGGGAGCGACTTCCGGCGAATAAGGACATCGGCGTCACCTGCACCAGCTCCGAGGCTAGATCGGCGAGAATTTCAAAGGTACGGTTTAGCATGTTTTTATGTGGTTGGAGTCTGGAAAGCTAGTGGATTTCGAGAATACACCTTGCTGAAGGGGTTCATCGTGTTTCCGAGCTTCCAGATCTGTCCCAGTTCGAGTAAATTGCGTTGCGTCACCAGAAAATGCGATTTTGGCTAGGATTTGGAGCTATCACAGGAAGTAGAGCAAAAGATAGCTAGCGTCGTTTTACGTCACATCTGAAACAAAATCAAGTTAGTTGTTGCCTGTTGTTTCTTGCAAATTTCGCTTTTGAAAATCAAAATAAAACGCTGTGTGCACCCACGAACCTTTTGTGGTCAAGTTTGTGAGGTTATGAGTAATTGAAGCGAATAGCGCGGTTGTACTAAAATTTGGCGTATTTAAGCTACTCTGAGTTAAATATTCTAAAGAATAATTTTAAAATAAAACTCAAATTGAAACCTAACCTGAGATATTAGTCTTGTGTTTTGCCGGATCAAGCCCAAAGAAATATTGCAATTCGATAAAATATAGAAAGTGGCAACTAACCATTTTATTAAAGAGTAATAAATACATTTCATTTTGTAAAGCCTAAAATAATGACAGACAGGCAGTCATTTCAAACAGGCACCGCAACGTAGAGCCTTTACAGTCATATCAATATATCCATTTGTTTAGGTATACAAAACTTTTTATAAATGCTCCAACGAATTCCTCCCGTATCAGTTAATTACTTCTAATTAACAAAGACAGAAATGCACTCTACATGAAGAAATTTTCTGAAAAACACTAGAAGAGACTAGCGTTATGCCATTTAGGGCATCGTTTTCTTGAACGTTCAAAAACTTAAAATATTATGGATTAAAACACTACAGTACAATCACGACCACCTCCAGTAAGAAAAACTAAGTGCAAAATCGGAACCAAAATCACAACCAAAACAAGAATTAAGTGTTGCATCAAAAAAGCCTAAAAATAATTCAGTTTCCGTCGGCGTGTTAAGTAGGCGTTGAATACTTGATGGGGCCATAAATTATTAAGCGCAGGCTTAAAATGGACCTTCTCTGCACATGACTTCGAAATCCTAAAATTATGCTCTTTGCGGAAAGGAAAGATGGAATGGCAGCTCGTTCAGTGTGATATGTCATCCTTTATAAATTCCATTGATATGCGTCGTCACTTCGAATTTTGCGAAGGAGGAATTTTTGTGACACCTTCAGAGCTCGAGCGATACTCAAAGACCACATTTATATCGGATGTTTATTTGACTAGATACGTACCTGCTGCATGCAAGGGCACCGAGAAAGCGATTTTGTTCAATTTTTCCATATGAAGCTTATAATATTTCCACTTTCAAACTATCTTCGTCCTAAGGCCGAAATGTTGCAAGACAGAAATTGTAGTAGTAAATTTGACGTGATTTGAATTTTATTTAGATAGTTAAATGTACAGAAATGTTTTCTCGTAAAAATTACATCTACTACTGATAGTTGTTCTGAAAAAAATAAATACTAGTTTCCAATACCCATATTCAATACTTTGTACTTACATCTCAATCTCCCTGAGATTCGTAAATAACACTTCGTAACCAATGAATGTATGAGAAGTGGGACATACACCTTACAATGATAAAGTAAGCGACTATGCAGCGGCATGTGAGCTTTTGAGATATATTGCGTGGACACAAATTACATGTTAAAAATTAGTGTTCATCAGACATAAGCTTAAAGATTTATTGGAAGCCTGTGTGAGTGATTGAAAGACTGTAGTGTACTTGTTCAAGGCGCCGTAGCTGTTTTGAGGTCTCCGCTGAGCAACGGGTTGATCGTCAATAGTTAGGACATTTATATAAGTTTAACAAGAAACCAGATCCAAATCCGTCTGGAAAGCAATTTTGAGAAGCTAACGAGTCATTTCTAAGCTTTCTAAGTTAGTAGCTGAGAAGTTGAGAGATATTTTATTGTCTTGATTTCAGTGGTTGCCTGAGCTTTATGCTGTGCTTTGGTTTACCATGAAGAATACTTATTTAGATCATTCCACATTGACGACCATTGTCGTTCTGCAAATCAGTAGTAGCTCCGAAAATCGTGAAAATGTCTTGATCGACTTTCTCAACTGGTTGGGTCTTGAACGGTCGCAACTGAACGAATTTTGACAATGTAAGCTAGTTTTATTGAATTTCATAAGTCTCATTAACAGTCTTTTTTCGGTAACTTTTGTTTTTCGGGTACAGAATAGCGTGTCCGCGTTGGCGTTTCTTTTAAAGCCCTTTCAACATTCGTGTGCGCCCTCCATTCCCGGTCGGCTATGAGTTTCATGCATAAACGCATAGCTTTCTTCAGTATCAAGTATGACTGTAGAAGTGAATTGTGTACTGCTTGTATTTTACAGGGATCGTCAGTTTTTCACTATCAACCAATTCAAACACGAAGTAATATTTCAGACGTTGGTAGTCTTTTGGATTTTTACCGCTAGTTTTAGTTTTATTTTCTATAACTTTGGCAATCATATTATTGTGCTTTCCGTTCGTCAACAACTCGCTTTCTTAGTTTGAATGAGCACTGACAATTTGTCATTGAATTTGTCTTTTAGCACAACTAACTTATGTTATTTATCTTCCATTTTTAACATTCAATCACATTAACCACAAACCAAGAAATTGAGAAAAAAATGTGGGAGGATCGGACAAAAAAAACGTCTGAACGAGTCACAAGTTAAAGTTCGGCTCTCCGTCTATAATAAAAAATGGGCAGTTTAACTAACCTATGCTCCAGGAAAACAGTTGAACGAGTCACACGTTGAACTCCTGCGCGCTTACTTCTAGGGTTATTGGGTGCAAGATATTAGTAGTAGTTTATCAGTAATATGCAATTTTACTAACTTAAGTTTTAAGGAAGCGTCTGAACGAGTCACAGTTTTAACTCCAGCGTACTCATTTCAGACGTCAGAGTTATCGGGTGCAGGATCTTTATACTAGATGATAAGCAATAGGCTGTTTTACTAATTTAAGCTGCAGGAGAGCGTCTGAACGAGTCACAGGTTCAAAGCCCAATTCAGATGTTAGCGTTAGCGGGAAGAATCAGGTCAGGCAGGTGTTCTCAGGTAGTTCTATTTTTCAGAAAGAAGCTGGAGTTAGAACTTATCTTACGCGAGCTCTTTTCGCAGGGTATAACCCCGGGTGCGAGCTATGTTGAAAACTGGTGCCCTCGAGTTGTAGGGTGTCGGCTCTGCATGTAGCAGGATTAAGCGAGGCTGGTGGATGCTGGTGAAGCCTTAAACTCCCTGGGACTAAAGACTGCTCCCGTCTGGAGCTTGACTCAAGTCCGAAAGGGAAGACGCTGAGACTGCCCGAGAATTGCTATCTTATACTCGTTCATGGCTTTCTTCTATTTCGCCCAGTTACGGAAACTTAAGTGGGACACACAGGGGAATTTCGCACGTTCCTGGCCCCCCCATTTGGGTCACCTGATGCGGTTAGCTAAATCAGGCTGCGATCTGATGGCTTCAGGTAATCTCTTGTGGGGAGAAAATGGGTTCGTGTAGCACATTGTTGGGACCAGACTGATTTTGTGGCAGACAGCGCCATGCCAATTGAAATATGTTTAACATACTTCTAATACAATTTGCATGGAAGCCAAACTTAACAACAGAGTTATCCTGCAAATGATGAGGTACGCATATAATTGGGGTATATATAGGTCAGAATAGTCATATGTAGAGTCGATTGAAGTTCGGAATTGTTCTTTTTGTATTTTTTTTTGTTTAAAAAAATAATAACCAAGTAAACGAGCGCTTCCGTACATGTTTCAGCCGATTTTTGGACAATTTATCAGACAATTGTTAGTAAATATATGAGTTTATGACGAGACTATGGCCACATTTTATGACTGATTGCAAGGAAATAGCAGTTTAGAGGAACAAAGATGCGCGTTCCATACGAATTCTAAGGTCAACAAGAAAATGAGTAAGCACACACGCTCATTGTGGGTGTTAGATTTTAGCCCGAGCAAGGGAATAGACGAACGAGTATTGACCCAGCCAACAATTTCACAAGATTTCCTCAAGGAGAGGGAATGGGTAAGTAAGCATGCATTTCTTTCGTGAATGCAGCAACACCATCAGCTGAAAGCAGGACAGAATTGGAGTTGCATTTAATATTTAGTGGGCACCAGTGACAACTAATATTTCAAGAAGAAAACAAATGTGATTGAAATTACTGTTCTTCAGAAAAATTAAATGAAATAATATATTTTGAATACGTCATTACATGCTTTCCGTCGGTTGAATTATCTGTAATGTTTAAAACGATTGGTTGAAGCAAAATCATTTTCCTTGGGATCTCAGAGATAGCCCAATTGGCGAAAAATTGCTAAGCGGTAAACCGTACACATGATGGAAAGATGGAATAAAAACGAAATGAGTCGCTGATCAGCTGGTTAAATAAAGCCCCCGAGTTCTGTAAGATTTTGTCTCTACGATTATGAGAGAAGAGAAGACCAAGGAGACAGTCTAAACTAATTTTTTTACTGTTGCAGTCATAAACGTCAAAGGAAACTAAAATATGATCGAACATTATTTTCATTAGTATGCGTATAGAATAGTTCTTTATTTATGAATGCAACTACGTTTATACTTAAATGTCAAACTTGACATTTTATTTTTAAGTGGCAAGTCGCATTCATAAATTAGGAATTATTCCATATCATACTACGTAGATGAAAATAATTTTTTTTCTATAGCACATGTTAAAGTGTGCTTTTATCAACTCAAAACAAAAGGTCAAGTTTTACTTTAACAGCAAGGGTAGATAAAGTAGCACTTTAACATCAAGGATAGATAAAGTAATTTAATTTTATAACTTTTGTTTAAATTAAATATGACGGCTTCGTATTATCGTAGCAACCCAATCTAGCTACTGACATTTTGAAATGTGATTTACTGTCATTATTTTCTTTTGAAATTGTTAAAGTTCTTGCTATAGAAAAAAATATTGTATTATACACGACGATAAAGTTATTTCTATCCACTCTTGAATCATTAACGTCTCGACTTCGTCTCGACGTTAAACGATTCACTCGTGGATAAAATTTAACTTTATCGTCTTGTATAATAAATTACTATTAATCATACTATAATAAGTTCCATGACATACTAGTTCAAGAGGCACGGAAATCTACGAATTTTTACAGTGTCGTAGAGAAACGCGATTAAAATGTGGAGCGTCTAATAATAATAATAGTTAACACTCACACGAAGGAGGTTTTATGAATTGGAGCAATTTAATGTTGTGTTACGAACACTAAGGGGTATTTAGCATGTAATAGTTGGGTTTAGCAGGGAAAAATGAAAGTGGTCAGGAAATTGCATGCTTTTGCGAAACGGATTTCCTCTTGCTTTTATAAAAGGCCTTTGGGAATGATCGATTAGGCATTTTGTCTAAGCTTTGCTATCAAATAATTTTTAAATATGTGTACTAGTACGATTGGTTTTCACTTTTCATTATTAAAACTTTTTGGATTCATAGTTGCAGAATTGAATGTGGCGTTATATTTAGCCCTTTTTATTGATATCGACCATATTCGATCTGGTAAAGTTATTTATGCAGGGACAATAACCGAAAACACTTCCCTAAGCGTGGCGATAGCGATATCCTAGGATACAATAACACCGCGATATCGGCGTTCTATTGGAATGCCATGAAAACGCAAAGCGAACGTAAATACACAAATGAAAATGAATTGCCTCGCCATTGAAAACTCGAACAAACAACTCATTTAGCCGGCAACAATCAAAATTTAGAAATATGCAGGCACTCGCCAGAAACGTAAACAAAAAATGGCCGGGAGGAATTCGCGTCATGTATACACCCTATTTTAATATCAAAGAGATACAGACGGACCAACTATTCGCCAGTTCGTGAGCCGTGACAAACCGCCGTTTAATTTGCTGGAATTCATTCGCAATTCCGAAATTTATGAATTATTTATTTACCGGGTGGACGGATCCGACTCGTCCGGTGATTGATAACAAAACCGGCCCGATGTATAGGTGGGATAAACGTTTGTCACATCATTTCGGGCCCATTTTCACTTTTCGCTTTTTGCCGGATTTTAAACTGGGAATTTATGCTGCTCTTCGCCGAGTTTCAGCGTAAATACCTTGGCTTTGATTTACGCCGTTTCAGTTTTAATGGCACGGCTACTAAATGGCTTCCTTGGATTCGTTAAAAATGTGTTAATTGGGTTGGAAGCTACATATTTCATAAATTTAGCAAGAGGTATTGTAGGAAAATACCAGACTAGTTTATTTACAAAAATGTCACTAGTAACAGGAATATATTTATCACACCGGAAAATTCCATAAAACTCTGTACACATAAAAAAGATTCAACACTAGAAACAAAAGAAGACTGAAAACATGAACATGAATACAAATTCAATAGAGATACTGGACATCGAAGGAAATGAAATATAAGAAGTATTAAGGAAAAGCATAACTAAAAAGGCACCGGGCAAAACCACAACGTAATCTGCGAGTTGTAAAAATGTGCCAACACTAAGCACAGTTGCGGTTAGACAGAATATATCAGACTGCTGCTCTTAAAAACGCGATGGAAAATTATTACAAATTTATCATTCCGCAACTCTCTTATAAAAACTATACAGGATTTTACAGTGGCTACTCTGCAAGTGGCCGCTTTTTCAATGACGATCAGAACATGAGCGGAAAAGACCAAGGTAATAATAAACGAATGTATCCAAAACTAGAGTCGTAATTTGTTAATATTCAAAACAGCCTGCTTTTAACAGACTGCAAAAATGAACGTCAGGAGGAGCTCAAAAACAAAACTATTTGAGAACATAAGCCACGTATAGTGCCGTACGGCAAGGTCTTCACGAACAGACATCAGTATAGAGAGTATAAAAACTATGGCATCACGAAAAAAGCGAGTTCTTCGCATAATCGCCGGTAGTCCAAGTATATCAGGAATATATGCCGTTTACTACTGTTAACAAATAAAAAGGTACAGTTTCAATTAAGAAAATAATTTGGTAAACAACAAATGATTGTTCGCCAGTAGCAGTTACTATCAAATTAAGTAGCAGTTACTATCAAATTAAGTCAGTAATGGTTTTCTGACTACAAACGCTTCAATAAAAAATTTAAGGTTAAGAATAGGCGTTTTCAGTGATGAGCGCTATTTAATAAGACATATTTCCTTCATACTGGTAAGCGCGGACTACGATGCCAGGTGCAGGAAGTGTGAAAACAATTGGAAGACCTGACCTTAATAGCTGCGACACGAATTTGCAAATCCAACAGATGAACCGAACAGCAACGTGCAGCCACCTGACATATCCACAGATTTTCGACACGAAGCACATCAAATCTAAAGACCGTCGTAGAAACGTCGAAACACGAACGCAAGAACAAAGTCCAACAAATAGGGAACGAGAAAAGAAGGGAATAAAAAAAAGGGAAAGGCAGAAAAATAAATTCGAGAGAGCATTACACCACGTGAAAGCAGAGACCCTACCTTAGATTGTGGATGGAAACAAATATTTTACTTTGTCGACTATTCTTTTCGGGACAAAATCTGGACTTAAAGCGGCACCAGAACAAAACCTCAAAGAAATATGTGTAGCTAGGAAAGTGAAATGAAGAATCCTCAAAATTTACAAAAAGAAAATGGAGGCCGAAAAAATACTCCCACCTTGAAGCTGCATAGAAATTCTTTATGTAATCTAAAATACAAGACGGCGTTTTAAGTTGTCACTAACACTACTGGGACGATATACCAGCGAACACAAATTCTGGCGTACGCTGATGACATCAGTATTATTGGAAGGTCGGTGTTGTCCGTGAAGGAATATATTGCCGCATTGGAAACGTCTACAAAAGATAGATAGATAGAATAGACGCTCACGAAACTGTGGTGACAAGAATTTAGAGCAGAGGACTTCAATGAATCGGGCATCTTATGGGAATGCAAGAACATAGATTATCTCGTAAAATAGTTCACTGGACCCCGCAGAACAAGAAAATGTCAGACCCAGAAGATTCTAGAATGAGGGAATTAGAGACACTGTGAGAGCTTGAGTTCTTGCTGAGTACAATACCTATGATCGACAGAGATGACGATTCGGAATGGCAAGACGGAAGCAAGCTGTACAGAACCCAGATATGAATATGCTGTAATGGTTATCATAAGAATGTTAGTTTATATGGTTAAAATATTTCAAGGGTTTGATATTATGTTAAAAAAATGACTAAAATATTTCATTATTAAATTAGGAAGATGAATTTAAGTATTAAAAAAAAGAATATCAGAGTGATTAATATGTGTATTTGGTAAAATAATGGATTAGAATATAAATTCAGTCGAACAATGCAAAATAGGAAACAGAAGGGGTCTAACATATGATGTAAATATTACCTGAATTAAAGTGTAAAATTATTTAGAGACAAATACATTTTGATTAGAAAAACATGTAAGACTATTTTGTCAACGGTTAAAATTTGAAAATAAACTCTTTTATAACACGATATGGTGAAGTTATGGGGAAGAATGGATATGGTAGGAGTACCATAAATTAAACAGCTACGTTCTACATTTCTGGAACTGGGTGCTATAGTGAGTTTATTGTTATTTAATTACATCATGTGAATTGGATAACTGGCGTTGCAGTTACTGAACGTGGGCCGCATCGTGTTTCTTAGTAGAGTGAACATCTTGTGAATTGGATAAAATGTTTATCATTTAAGTACTAGTATTGTACTTCATCGAGCTTCTATTGGAGTGACGTCTTGTGAACCTCATCGAGATTCGTGTTACTGGGTTGTTGACAGCTTGTGAAATTTGGAAAGGAGATCTTGTCGGGTTTGTTAGTGGAAGTAACAAGTATCCTGCCATATTTGGCTGAAGGACGTTTGCAGTTACTGGTAGTTGATTGCATTTATACTGGGATTTGTGCGCAGATTAGGAAACTTCTGTGAGCAGACGGAATACACTTCGATCAGTGAAGGAGCACATCGAGTTTCTTTGACAGGTGACAGCTGTAGGTATTTATTGAAAGAACTGAAAGTAAAGCATTTAAAGAGTGAAGTGAAGTAATTAAAAGGGAACTACTTACCTTTTTTCATGTTTATTGAATGACAGGTATTGTAACGAATGTGCATTTTTGATTAATTTATCACTTTCATAATTTTAAATGGCATTGACAATTGTAGAAATTGTCAGATGATTTTTCAATAAGCTTTCATTAACCAAAACTACCTTTCAAGAATAACAACAGTCGTTATAATATGTGAACCCGACCTGTTTTTAAGAGTAATTGTTTAAGACCACTAATAATTAATAATTTATCAAAGGGCACATGAGTGACATAAATTAATCTTAAAAGAGAATTAGTTAAAAACTAAACAGTATCACAAAAGTCAAACGTAACAGCAAAAGTATAACAAATATTGGCATAATGTAAATCATTACATATATAAATGGTATTGCAATGCTGTGAATCAATACAATACTAAACAACTTCGCAAACAAAACTGCCGTGGTATCCGACTATCTCAGTAGAGATTGAATGTTAATGATCAATATAGGAAAAACCAAAGTTACGTCAAACAGAAACGCATAAATATTCCGAAAAGCAGAAGAGATAAACTTAACAAAAGTAAATGAGGACATATATTTTGAACAATTGATAAAATCAGTAAGAAAGACCAGACACAAGAAATCTAGAGAAAGGTCAGATTAGGATAGGTCACTTTGCGAAAAACAACCAACATACTAACAAGGCAAAAGATGCTGTTGGAACTTTCAATCAGTAGTTCTTTTCGGTACTGATATATGACGTCCATACTTGGACATCAAAGATGACAAACGTAGATACAATGAACTAATGAACTAGTGGAAACCAGTAAATATATATTTATGTACTTAATGAGCAGAAAGACAAAGAAGGTGCATTACCCGATTCAATGATTACGACATGGTCTATAATCGAGTATAAAAACGTAAAAAAGAACAAGAAGCGAGTATAAAAACGTAAAAAAGAACAAGAAGCGGATGTCACTCATACATAGAAAACTGTAGTATACAGCGAAGCATATGATTGCATTAAAATTCGTAATTTTTTTACAAATAGTAACAGCAATACATCTGGCAAGACACCAGAATAAAAAAGAAACTGTTCTATACAGGGTGACTTGTAAGTATGGTAATTAAATTTAGAGGTCGTTAGAGGACATCAATTAGAATAACTTTGCACAATCAACTATACGTCAAAAATTCATAATAATCCCACAAAAAGTTTTTAAATATTTAATTGTTTAAACTGATTGACGGTGACTGGAGTGAATTTCAGTGAATATCACTTGGCATAGTTCAGTAAGCTTCGGCACAGATGGCTGTGATAAGACCGAATGTGGGTAAGATTCAGGAGCAAAAAGGCAGTTGTTTCGGTATTTTAATTACATTTGGAAAGCGGTTAATGTTCTCTTATTGGATTTACATTATAAAGGTATTGATGTTAGCTAGTAGTTTCCAAAAGTCTGCCTGCTGCATATTTTTTTCCATACGCAATTAATTGTTAGTGCAATGTACTTCTACTGAGGTCAGTATACACCCGTTTGATTTAATGGCCATACTTATCACCCTGTATAGTGTTAAATAATCAAATACGTAAGCATACTTTACGGGGTTGCCTGAAACCCTTAGAGAGCCCATCGCCTGAGGGCGAATTGGGGAACGCCTCCCAGCTATGGATAGGAAAAATATGAAATGCCTCTCGTGGATAAGATAGTTACTAAAGCAGCGTCTGTACCCAAAATAGGCGACTGCTAATAGTGTCTGTATCCCAGAGGGACGACTTGATATTAACTAGAGATGACAACGGGAAACCTCTCTTAATATATATTTCTTCCCCAGGATATGACGAGAAACCAAGAATCAATTGTTTCTAATCTCCGGCAGCTCTCAGATGTGCTGGGAGTGCGAAGAATCTCCAGCTAGTTCAACGTGGAACTTCATAGCCTGGTTATGCAGGGAAACTCGGTAACACCATTAACAAAATGAATCGATTAGAATACTAGGTACTGAGATCCTTGGAACAAGCCAGTGAAGATGGCCAGGGAGAGGCGATGTATTTGGAATAATAATAATAATACTAGTGTTAGAGGGCTTTGGCCTTTAAATGCCTTTCGTCACTGCGACCCTATCGGTTCTTTTGTAACTTATGAGCCCTTACTTTATTTAGAGAAGTTGTAGGCTATTAATAAACCTCAAGGTATCTTTGGGTTTTGAGTCCCTTATTTCGTTGGGCGTTATGGTTACCTTTCCAAAGATGTGCCTACGGTGACAGGCAGCATTAGATGCACATAAAATATGTTCTGCCATTTCCGCTGCATCATTGCATAAGCGGCAAGTTTGGTCCTCAGCCTTAGCAATCTTAAAAATATGGTGTTTTAGTGATATGTGGCCTGTTAGAAGCTCAGTGAATGATGGTATTCTATATTATTGCAGAGTGATCAATATCAGCACGACGAAGTAACAGCATTTTTAGCATCAGAACAAACTAAATTTTGTTTTAATATCGCACAGTGTTGTTGCTCCAACTAAAAGAAGACCCCCTTAAAATAAATATTGTAGAAGTGTATGTTTCCACTGCGGATAAGAAATATTGATGACGGAGTAACGCATTCTACAAAGATGTAATTGATGTCCTTAATGCAACTAAAAACAAAGACGTAACTCTAGTAATGGGACATTTCAATGTCAAAATTGGTAAAGGGCGCTGAAGAGATTCGGTAGGCAATTTCGAACAGGGGCATGGTAACAAACAAGGAGAAAGACTATCCCATTTCTGTGAAGAACTAGATATGGTTATGACAAACACCTGGGTTTAATTTACCCAAGAGAAGGATTTATTTAGATTTTTCCATAAGACTGATCCCGAGAATAACAAATCCAAGTAGAAGAATATAAATAAAGCTGAAAAATACTACGTACATAATTTGTACTTAAAACATTGAAAAAGATAAATCGATGAGAAAAAGGCGGATGACCGATCACATACTAAATCTAATGGAACAATTCAAAAAGGCCAAAAACAACGAAACGGTGTACAGACGTACAAAGAACCATAAAAGACTTGACTCGACATTGTTATCATAATTTAAACGCGTCAATTCGCTGGCTATATTTCTCAACTAAATCAAGCAAAATCAGATACCCGGAGGGCACGTCTAGCTCAAGTCGAAGACGGCGTGCAGTAAATTAAATGAATGGAAACCGGGAGGGGCGCCAGGGAATCCAGCAAAACTAACAATCAACCAGGCATCTCAACTGCTTAAACAGACGATTCGCAGACTGAGTTCTTATAAAGTGTTAAGAACTATAGCTGCAAAAGAACGTTACGCAACAACAATAAATAAAACTACATACAATTACTCGAATATCACAGTTTACTATAAGATATGTCTCGGTGGAGTTGACAAGTGACCCAATAAGGCCTACAGCCAGTAATACTTAAATTTTATGTAAGATGCTAGGTACAATCGGAGGAAAATCCTCTCAATAATTTATAATTACACATTAAAAATACCTGGACGTACACACATTGGCATGGGCCTTACTTTCGGCTAGTGTACAAGTTATCACCTGGCTGGTACATGTAGTTGAAATGTAGATCCGTGGCCTGGGGCAGTTTAATTCATAGGCTCAACATGGCCCACAAAGGGGGCTTAATGGATGTCCCTAGTATTAGGTGTGCTCTCATGAGATTCACGGAAGCTCTGCTTTCGGCACCAGCGGTTAATAGCCCAGCATGACGATGGGGCCCTGATTAGCCAAAGGTGGACTTACACAAGGTCGCCGGAGGAAGAATCTTACAGCCGCCAAATTCCAGATCGTGGATTGAGGCTCGGCACGTCAAGCCCGTATGGGCGTGCACGAGGTGCTACCATCAAAAAGAATCCGCCAACAAGCGGGGCGCCTAGAATCGCCCAAAATAACGTCGTCTAGAGGAGAATCCGCCGAAGGCGTTTACTTTCCGAACATAACTAAATTAACCTCTTGAACGACTTCGAGGATGGTAGCTGCTACGAACGGCCCCAAGTTTCCAACAGGTAAAGCCAAAGGGGCTCTCTCGTAACCCGGAAACTCGCCAAAAAAACTAAAAACTTATCGGGGAACGGAACCATGTCCCTATCAGCGAACAAAAGTTCCTAACTCAGGAGCGCGGAATTTGAATCTACCCACAGAGCTACAATCCGGAGAGCGCTTCCCATGAAGTTACAAAAAAAAGCAGAGTGAAGCGACAAATCTAACGAAAGCGCCAATTTAACGTAACAACATCTTTACCCGAGATAGAAAATTGAAGGAAATAGCAGGATTGTATAGAAAGCGAATGTGGATAGAACCAAAATATCATAACAAGAAGCCTATAATACACGAAAAAGATAAATAAATCATATGTGAATTGTATGTTCGACTGTAAACTAACACACATGGAAATGATCGACGGTACTGAAATACTGAATGTCGAAGTGTCGCATGCTCTAGATTTAGTAAAAAACAGGGAAGCTGTAGGACGAGATGAAATACCAATGGAAGGATTAGAAATTGATTAAAGAGGATAGTTTAGATTTAGTACAGTATGCTCAAATACTTTTAACATATAGGCTACAGGACTGTGAAGTTGTTTGTTTTCGTTTGAATGATACTACTAATATCAATTTCACCGCTCTCCAGATAATAAATGTATTCGATCATGTGGTGGTAACTATGTTAAATATTGTACCATATACAAAAGCGCCACTGAGAGAGATTCATCTCAAATATGAAATGTGGAGATTAGGCAACAACGACTAGAAATGAAAATAATAATCATAGAAACATATCAAATGAAAATTTACTGACGGGCAGAATATTTTTAGCCAATATCAGCATCAAGGGGCCGGCTATAATAAATTGCACAAACAGTAGAGAGTGGAGAGAATAGAGAAAGTAAAAATGTAATAACAGAAGAAATAACAAATTTTGAAGATGAAGGATGATGCTTTAGGAACATTTTATCCTACAGGCACCGTATTCATAATGACGCATATAGTAGAAAATATGTAACGTAAGTATACTCGTTTCATTGATATATAGGAGACGTTTCATCAAATTCAATTTAATGGTGTACTAAACATACTTTAAAGAAAAAACTAGTATTTTCAGATATAGTCAGTGGGGCAAACTGGAACCAATATAATAATGAATATTATTTTTAGTTTTCTTAGTATTTGTATTTGCTTATGGCTACTAGCCGGTTTTATATCCAACTTTATGTCAAGCAGGGAATAGCTAATTTAAATGAACATGCGATTATAAAGCATAGACAGCATGTAAACACTGTAATAAATTTTTTTCTTACAAATAGATGTTTAAAAATATGTTCATGGGCAGTAAAGTGCGACAAGTTTATTATGTAATCCATTCACGATGTCTCCTCCTCCCAGCAGGCCATGTTGGGGAACATTTTTGTTGGTACACGTGCAAAATAATTAGACATGACAAATTTGGTTTACGTTGTTTCCAATTTCTGGTTATGATTTTTGAAGGCTTGGACTGTTGCCAGTCAGATTTTTCTCTCTTTCTGTAAAATTGTTGGCATATTAAATTTGCAACAGTGTCAAAAAGGAGTTGTAAAAAATCTCATAGTTACCTCATGTCACAGTTGGACGTCTATCACAATTAGTGCATGCCACTTAATAAAAACATATAACAGTCTACTGGGAAGAAGAAACATCATGACTTAATCTTGTTATGCTTTTACTACTCATGAACATATTTTTAAGCAGATTCAGCCATAGAAGCGATGCAATTAAACAAGTATAATTGTAATGGATTTGAATTGTCATCCCATACAACAGGAAAAAGAACGATCACCTCTATCGACCGCAACGAAAAACTTGCATAATTCAACATGCTTAAGAACATCAAAGCAGTTCATTTTTAGTGTAAAGCATACAATTATTGACTTTAATATTAGTAACAACCGTGGTACCTTACTTTATATAATTTCTATGGCATTGTAAGAGTAGTAGTAATAACTACATGTGCCTGTCAAACGTTATGAAAAATTTTTGATGTTAATATTAATAAAAGACGCGTTATACAGCCGGTTATTTTCTTTTATGGCACTCTAAAAGCAATAGTAATAGTTGCATGTGTCTGTCAGACGTCATGTTCCTTTTTGTTTTATTCATCTGGCTAGCTACTTTTAAGAGCTGACAAGGCAACTAAAACTTTTACCTAATTCACGGCTATTTCTAAGATAAGGCATTTCCACCTCGTTAGAGCCGACATAAATATTTATCAGTTTAGCAACCGAGTAAATATTCATTTCGCCCTGTCCAACTAAAAGTTTTATTGTTGTCTACAAAGTGCAAGTTCATAACCAGGTGCATGTAGGACTCGCACCTATTAAAGGTCAAATATGCATATAACTGCTACCTACATTTTTTTCATTCTTTAATGCGGCGAATTAAAATAATAGTAGATGTCAACTTTTTCTTATTGTTGAAGTTTTTCAGACAGTTTTGGAAGTCGGATTTATATGCTGAATTTTTTCAAATGCCAGGAAGACTTTATTATAGGTGCATCAATATATTTTATTCAGAATAAAAAAATTAATTCAGATAAAGCTCTATACATCCAACATTCACACAGAAGATAAAAATCTATGAGCGAACTCCTTCCTTCAAATTGTAGATATTTCCATAAATATTGAATATTTTAATTCGTTATAATGCAGATTTAACCAGTATCAGTTTTTATCCTCACACATTTTTATCCAAGATAGTTGAATGCTACCATAATCTAATTGTTGGCAGCTGAAATAGCTTTGATGCGAGACGGGGTCTCGGAATTGACCTTCGATGTATGTGCCTCTTAGTAACTTAATTAGCCAAGGGATATTTTGCTTTGATCGATTAGATTTAGAACATATCAGATAAACGGTGTGTCTATTATATATCATTATTAGAACTAAACATGGAAATAAAACAGGTCGTTATAATTAAATTTGCGACTGTTGGATCCTAAATGCCTGGGCAGGTTCGCAACCCTTTTGTCATGTCAGCAGAAGAGGGCTGCGGCAGTTGGCGATCCCCACTCGGATAGTGCCTGCGACGGCGCTGATTAATGATCAATTTTGTAACTAAAAAGGTTAATGGCTGCCCCTTCTTCTTGTCCAAGAGGCCTGGATCACGTCTAACCGTTTAGGGGTGATTTACGTCTATAGAGACGACCTTCGTATGTAAAAGAACCTGGCCGGCGTGGTAAGTACTGAACTAAATGTACCTGAGTACGAGTTCGACATTTCTGGCGGGCGCCATGGGAGGCAAATTTCACCAGGGGTGTCATCGTGGGATGATCCTGACGGCTAAGAAGAGCCCTCTGTACCAAGTTATTCCTTTGATTAGCTATGGTGTTGGTTGTACACGTAGGGTTCTGATCACTCCGCGATCAGGTTAATTGTGGAGAATACGATAATCGGCGGCCTGACTAGCTCAGAGGGTTGGGTCAAGTGAGGGGTGATTTTCAAGTGCCGTCTCCGGTATTGAAATCGGCGATCAGGACGGGTGGTTTAAGACCCAGAACTGGTTTTAAAGGTATCCTCCAGTACGGACACTGGCGGCCAGAAGAGCTGGTTGAGGTTTTAGAGTTTATGGCTGGTATCTGGACTTAAGTGACAGACTGGCCGGCTGGCTCGCTTCTCGGGGTGAACTAAAATTAGCGGCGGGTGCAGGCTGCAAGAGTATATGTGGAAAGTCTGCTCCGCAGGCTACTGGGCCTTCTGGGGCTAAAGGCTAGTTGCTTCTCCAAGTGTAACTGGATTCAGAAATGACTTGATCTGGCTGAGCAATCCCTTGGTGGCATCTAGATGAGGATGCGCCGCGGACTCGCGTATCGCGGGCGTTGCTCTTATGCAAGTCTCCGCACGCTGGAGGTCAAACGCCTATTTGACTAAGATTGCGGCGTTCAAATTCTAATATAGTGATTATATTTAAATTTTGCCTGTGCAGGCGCAAACTCACTACCTTAAACGATATTTTATTATCAGTGAATCGCTTAATCATTTCTATTAAAATGATAAATTGCCTTATCACGAATTGGTTTCAACGGAACTGCAAGTCTTTTCCTCAAATAAGAATTATGCAATAAGTTTAACTACGATATTCGAATAACATTCATCAAAAACACGTTTAAGCGGGCTCGAGCCACAATGGTATAAAACATCCTAACAGTTGTAGCTACTCGTAGTGTCACCTTGCGCGATATGCAAAACCTTAACTTTGGTTCGCCTGTTAAACAATTCCCAGGGAAAATACTTTTGATTCAATTTGATGAGAGCTCTTAAGGCTGTAGCGCA
The DNA here is from genome assembly GCA_940337035.1 of Agriotes lineatus. Taxonomy (NCBI): domain Eukaryota; kingdom Metazoa; phylum Arthropoda; class Insecta; order Coleoptera; family Elateridae; genus Agriotes; species Agriotes lineatus. The sequence continues at coordinate 51,298 of CALNHX010008717.1, forward strand.
CTTCTAACGGGGATACTATGCATAACTTTTTTAAAGCTGCATTACTTGCCTATAAACGTACACTAAATTAACGGTGATTCACGCATGCGGATAATCACCTTTAAATTAGTACGTACAACATATTGAAAATTTGCGCTAAATCACACATGCGATATAAAGCACGTGCAACTTAGCTGAGTGCAGCGAAGTAAACAGTAATTATGTGGGGACCTTAGCGGTCGATCACCGGGGCTGAGCGAAGATCGTTGTCCGGGAGGGAGGCTATGTTAGCCACGAAAAGTTTGCCTGGAACTTGGGCTTTAAAATATAGTATGATCAAAAATTATTTTCGTCTAGTATGACTATGATATGTTTTTCGGACTTTTTCCACTGTCTAGGGTGTAAATCACACAACGTTTCGGGAGTTTTGATCTACTCTCGTCTTCAGGTGTTCCTGGTTAGTCCTGAGAAGGACTGATATTGTACGTTTTACAACGTAATTTGTGCCTCCCCCGAGGGGGATTACTACTCTGCCACTCTAACCACTTGCCCACCACTGCCAAAAAATGACATTCAGAGAATAGTATGACTATGGAATAGTTCCGAATTTGTGAATGCAACTATAAGTAACTTAAAAATCAAATGACAAATCTAACATTTAAGTATAAATGTAGTTCCATTCATAAATTAGGAACTATTCCATGGCCATACTAGATGAAAATAATTTTTGATTGTACTTTAGAATTCGTAGCTGGCGGCCGGCTCGATAGAACCAAGATAGCTAGCTCGAGAATGACCACTCGCGAAACTGGCGTCAATCTACAGGCAATGTAAGGGGTGTTTCTTTTTCAGAGCGTCGGCGTCGGCTTATACGCCCACAACGAGATGTTTCTCTATTGCTGCGAAATGAAATTCCGTGACAATAAAGAGACGGAGGCGGGAATAGGAAATATCTTGTGGATGCGCTGCGCCTTGGAAAACTGGGTAAATCCCATAGTCATCGTCGTTTTCCAAAACTGACAGGGTACAGCTACATTCACAGAACGATAACACTCACACCACAAATAAATTCTTTGTTTTGGGAACTCTGACCAACCAAAGGTTGGCCTCCGTGCTAACTAGGCGCAATGGGATCACCAAATTGCCAACACCTTCCTTCCTTGTGTATAAAAAGCCGTGGCGGCTCCCATTTTCAAACTGACTTAATATGTGGCACATAAGTTTTAGAGATTTCACTTTGGTAGTGTTAGTAAGAATATTTACGCGTGCTTCTGTGTGTTGGATTTCTGGGTTGTTTCGAATGTTTTAAATGTATTTATGATATAAAACTAAAACTGGCGTTTGATCATGGTACTAAATAAACCAATCGTTTTGGTTTTTCTTTCGTATAATAAATAATTTCAAACTGCAACAATTGCCTTGATATGGGCTATTTGTTACATGTAAGTGTGTACTACAAAGTTGTTTCAGAATGCATTTTAATACGCGTTTTCGCCAACGCCTCTATGTGAAGAGCATGTACATATGTACAATATAAAATACTATTACTATCTTGAATAATATCCATATAAGTTGCTTTTCTTTAAATGTTTAACAGTAGCAGACTGTCAATAGTTGAATCAACCCCTAACCAATAACAAGGAACTACTGGACATAACATTGTATTTGGATGAGACATACTTTCATTCTTTTGGCTAGGTAAATTTTCACAAGATAAAGATGTAGAGTGCAGGTAATTCTCATATATTACGAGAAATTCCCTTACACTACACCCCGTGAAAGTGTGAGAGTGAGAAATAACGGAACAATATTTGGAGTGTGTATGTAAATTAGCCATACGATGCTGAACTGTAACACGGATATTTCTGTCATGATGGTGCCAGAGTGTATATGGTTTCGAAAAACGTTGAATTATCTACGTTAGTTTTACTACTCTGAATTTCGTTCTTCTTGCAAACTTAAAAAAATAGCGTATTAATTTATGTTGGTCATCAGTTTTAGCATCTAGCTCGTGTAATATCTGATTTGTCTGCTTCGTACTACGAAATACTTACGAAGAGTTATTCTCAAAGTATAAAACTTTTAATGTCACTCCAAAAATGTGCGGTTGGCATAATTACAGATAGTGTAAATTAGCCAACCAACAAACAAAATTTAGTTTATCTCGCTACCAAAAATGTATTAGTTTTAGGGTTTTTAGCAATCAGCAATGCCCCTCGTACATATTAAGACATGCAGGTGCAAATCCACAGCTGCCTGTTCTTCAAAAAGTTTTTTAATGGCAGTGTATAGTAGCTTTTGTGTAGCAGTAAGTAGAAGGACTAGTTGAAATCAGGGTATCCTTGGTCTCATTGTGTAGCACCCTCCCCTACATGACAGCATTAAAGATGTCCTCATGATTGCTTCTATGTTAGCTGAGCTGTAATTTAGTTTCGCGCTTTTAATAAAAATCAGTAATAGTGATTCGCCCTGCGCGAGCACTTTTTCTAAATATAAGGACGCAGAAAGAAAATTAAAATCGTAAATTAGAAAATTCACTGAGATGCGTCGCGCCGAGCAGGGGGCACTGACGACGGCCGGGGGAAAACTTTCGGAACTGGTTCCTGTGTTGTCCTTATCATTTACGCTAACGGTGCAGGCATGCATACACGGTAAAAGGGTTGGACTGTATTTATTAGAAAAATGTCCATTGACGTTTGAGTGACATGGTGTGGACGCTGCGGCTGCGCGGCAGCGGTTTCACTTTAAAAACTTTATATGAAAGATATTATAGGCTTTTCTCACCCACGTCACCCGCACGTTATCTCAATTTTATAACGGTTCTACAGTAATTAATAGAGCACAATGGTTTTATTTATCAACGTCTATGAGAAAAATGTACAAATAAACATATTCATTTTGTAGTTAAAGCGTGAAGTTCTAACTTCATTTAGATTTTATTTAAGTAGTACTTTTCCGACTCAGGGCAATTTCTCTTTATTAACAGCGCAAGTCAACACGAGGAAGGTATAGTTTGGTCCAATTGCAAAAATATAACCTTCAAATAGATTTTACACTTCGTTACAGAAATCACGCCCCCGAGTTTCTGAAACCGACATGGAAAATAAAATGAATTTTGCTGAAGATCCCGAAACACGTCAGGACAACGCATCACTTAATTAGAGGTCAAATGAAAATCCAGCAACCGGTGGAAGAGTAGAGGCAAAGGCGAAGAAGCTGTGAATCCTTCAGGAGCGAGGTATTGTCTCGGGCGCGTTGCATATTCATGAGGCGGAAGCCGCGTCTTAGGAAGTGTCTAATGGGACACCTTGCGCCTCCCTGCGGGACGCTTGACGCCCAAAACTGCTCTAAACACGACCTCGCGGCACCCGGGGCTGGATGCACGAACCGGAAACGAAATGGGGCGAAATCGACCTTTTATGCCCCGCCGCGGTGCAGGCTGAAAAGCGGAAATTAAATGACATCGGCAATCGAATGTGCCTCTGCCCAAACCCGGTTTGTCCGTCAGGAGAATCCGCGGGTAATCCGAAGAAGTGTTGGAATTGAATTCGACGCCGAAGATTTACTTCGCCCCCATGTGCAATAATCTCGTCAAAGCTTTGCATCCGGTTTGCGTACGCTCTGCTATGAAATTGGCTTTTTATAATGCGCTTGCACACCGCCGTAAAACAAACGAAAAATAAAAGAAAGCGAATGCTACAAGATTTACTGTGGCTTAAGCCAGAAGCGGGTTGCGGCTGTAATATCCTTGATGTAAACAACATTGTACAGGGGCTGCCTTAAAGCCAAATACCTTTAAAAATGAAGATTAGAAGATTACGTTTGTTCTAGGGAATTAATGGATTTGCCCTATTTCCCAGTTTTTGGCGTTTTACCCTTTTTATGAAGGTTTTGCGCACCAACGAACTGTTTCCATCGACTTACTATGCCTAGATTGTAATGGACTGAACAATGTAAATTAATTAACTCTAGCTGTGATATTTACGTGGCTGAAGTAAAACTAAAAAATCGATAAATGGTAATATGGCTGTATGACCAACGGGTTATTGCCGTAATATCAACGCATTAGGGGAATTGCATAGAAGACGTTCTTCTAGTAAAATAAACAAGCAACTTTACATTTTGTTCTAGTTAGATAAAGTATAGGCTCTAATGAGATAATCTTGGAGTAATTAATCGTCAACATGGGAATTGATAATTAACAAAATCAGCATTACAGTAAAATCTGCTTCCTCGAATAGATCTCATTTGTAAATAGTAAAGAAGAAATGGAAAAAGCTCATAAATAAATTTAACCGGGCAAAAGCACACGTATAATTAACTACGAATAGGATCTCTGATGTTGGGCGGCCAGAAAACATTTTGTTTTAAAACGTGCATTACCATATATCGAAATACTCGACGGTTGCGGCGACCTAACAACAAGGTCAAAGCTGCCCCTGAGCGACGTTTTCGACGGGAAAAAAATCCATATATGGTGCAACACTCGAAGAAAGACACGTGCGAACACGTCAAATAACTTTAAAAGAACGCCAATTTTCCAAAAAGGAAACGTGTAGGCCGTAACGGATATCCCACACCTCTAACTTGCTTACTTGGAAATTTTGGTTGCAACAGCACATCGATTTTAAATTAAAAGCTTACTAGATTACTAATTAGGCGGTCCGAAATGTACGCCGACTTTCGAGATCATCGAATATGCGGCGAAAACGGGGGAAAATTTATCAAGCGGCGTTTTCGGATCGTAACAAGCCATTGCGTCATCACACGTACTTATATCAGTAACCTTGGTATATATTTGTACACTGTAGTTAAGAATATAACTGGTGCTTTGCAGAAATGAGCTCGACAAAAAATTCTAAATGCCCACTTTATTAAGTCAAATTTACCTGTAAAAAGTATCACAATTTACAAATATTACGTATGATACTCTATAAGAACAACCAGACGGTTGGGAAACGAAAATCAAGAAAATTGGAGCAAAGCGGAATGGTGCGAACGTCTGTTATAACTTTTGCAATATAAATTCAAACGCCTTATTTAGAATCAAATCAAAGGACTTAACGACGATGTATTCATCGCAAGTACAGACATAATCGGTAAGAACCCTTACTGCGCAAGAAATCTTCAAATAATAAAGAAATCTACCATGACAATGAACAAGGTGAAAGGGGTTGTGGAATGAGATCCATTCTACTGGCTTAGGGGAGGGTTGTGGAATGAGATCCATTTTACTGGCTTAGGGGAAAAGGATAAATCAGCTTGTGTTGGCTGAATTAAGGTTTATGAATATAGAAAAGCGATAAACTACAGCATGAAATATATGGCTCTACTAACACAAAGGTATACTACAAAAGTGCACTTGGGCATAACCAATGAGGAAGCTTCCATCAATAATAGATTACATTATTGTCAGAAAAACACTATAATGAACTATACTAACGCTTGAACAATGCAGTTGACGAAGAACAAGGGTACTATATAAGCCCAGGAATGTGAAAGACACCGAGATCTGTAGACTAGTGGTTACCACGTCTGCATATCATTCGGGAGGTCACGGGTGCGATTCCCGGAGCCGTCTGCTCTGATTCAGGTGTATAGGTGGTTTTCCTGAGTCAACAGAGTATCTTCTCTGAGTCGAATACCGGGGCAGTATTTCTCCACCTTTCCTGACCTCTCTTTCATTCGCCACCCTTCCTATCTCTCGCCCGTCATATAATTCCCGTTCTTGGCTGAAGACGGAAGCAAGGTCCCTATAGCAGCCCGCCCCCAGTCGGAGGAATTTTTACCTTTATGTGAAAAACCACAAACAAGAAAATAAAGTGCAAAATACACCTTCTTCAAGACAAATTGATAAACAGTTAACCAAATATGGGTTTGCAGGCGTAGACATGCTTACTCATAAAAGACGAAGGGGCAATACTGACGAAATTTCTCAGCGACCACCACGAAGCTATAAAGAAAAATCTGGTGTGATACACGCACACCACTTCCTTTTAGTGATCTTGTAATTAGCCAAAAATTTGATTTTAAATTTTTAAGCATTTGTCAAAAATTTTCAGAAATTACAAATCCTGCAAAAACGGTACAAAATAGAGCGTTAGTTCACGAGACAAGTTTTCTCTAGAATTTAAGCTGAATTCAAAAATGTAA